>CM041776.1:239927157-240050938 GCA_023374045.1 Limonium bicolor
GACACTGCGCGAGAACCAGCTGTATGCGAAGTTCTCCAAATGCGAGTTCTGGCTAGATCAGGTATCATTCTCGGTCATGTCATCTCGAGCGCGGGTATATCAGTAGATCCATCCAAAATTGAAGCAGTGCGATCATGGCCTAGACCTAAGACTGTTACCGACATCCGGAGCTTTCTTGGTTTAGCCGGTTATTACCGGAGGTTTGTGAAGGACTTCTCAAAAGTCGCTAAGCCCATGACGTCATTGATGAAGAAAGATGCACCCTTTGTATGGACAGAGGAGTGCGAGCTATCATTCCAGAAATTAAAAGACTCATTGACCTCAGCGCCAATTCTCACACTTCCAGAGGGCACAAAGGGATTTGAGGTGTATTGTGATGCATCGGGCAAGGGCATGGGATGCGTACTCATGCAGCATGGCAAGGTAGTAGCCTATGCTTCTCGCCAGCTGAAAAAGCATGAGGAGAATTACCCGACACATGATCTGGAGTTAGGAGCCATTGTCTTCGCCTTGAAGATATGGCGACACTATCTCTATGGGGTAAGCATCACCATCTACTCCGACCACAAAAGTCTACAGTACGTATTCACCCAGAAAGAATTGAACCTAAGGCAGAGGAGGTGGATGGAGTTCCTCTCGGATTACGACATCAACCTCCAGTATAAAGAAGGGAAGGCAAACGTAGTAGCCGACGCCCTGAGTCGTCGAGCACACTCGCTCCATTCGCTACTCGCTTCTTCTAGCTTGGTTGACGAGGTGCGAGACGCTCAGTTGAGCGACCCTTACTTCACAGAGATCAGACAGAAAATCACAGATAGTACCTTCGAGCGCCGAAAGTACGACTTCAAACTGCATGAAGATGGTCTGATCCGCTTAAATGGCAGATTATGCGTCCCCCGAAGCAATGCTGAGCTAAGGGATCGCATTCTGCGTGAGTCACATTGTTCGACATTGCATGTCCATCCGGGAGCCTCTAAAATGTACAAAGACATGAAGAGGTACTTCTGGTGGTCAGGAATGAAATCAGACGTGACTGAGTATGTTCTGAGGTGTCTCACTTGCCAGAAGGTGAAGTTCGAGCACCGAAGACCAGGAGGAATGGTGCAATCCATGCCCATTCCGGAGTGGAAATTCCACGATATCTCTATGGATTTTGTTGTTGGACTCCCACCTGCTAGGGGAGGACTCAACATGATCTGGGTAATAGTCGATCGTCTCACCAAGGTTGCCCGATTCATACCGATGAAGGACACCTGGAAGGTGGCGAAGCTCGCAGAGCTATTCGACAAGGAGATCATCCGACACCACGGAGTCCCAAAAACCATTGTATCTGACCGCGACACCAGATTTCTTTCGAGATACTGGAGAGCGACACGGGAAGCGCTTGGTACTGAGTTGAAGCTTAGCACCGCCTTCCATCCACAGACCGACGGTCAGACAGAAAGGACCATCCAAACACTAGAGGATATGCTAAGGGCATGTGCCTTAGACTTCCAGGGGAGCTGGATAGAGAAGCTTCATCTTATCGAGTTTTCATATAACAATAGCTACCATGCTTCGATTAAGATGTCGCCATTCCAAGCTTTGTATGGTAGACCTTGCCGTACCCCGTTGTGTTGGGATGAGTCAAGCGAAGCGGTCATCATAGGACCGGAGTATTTGGAACAAGTACAAGCTGAGGTACAACAAATCCGAGCCAATATGAAGGCAGCCCAAGATAGACAGAAATCCTATACGGATGTGCGACGACACGACCTTGAGTTCGCCGTGGGCGACCAAGTGTTCCTGCATGTCTCACCTATGAAGGGTGTCTTCCGATTTGGCCAGAAGGGCAAACTGAGCCCGAAATTTGTAGGCCCGTATGCCATTACCGAGAGGATTGGAGCCGTGGCTTATAGGCTAGCATTGCCTGAAGAATTGGGGCGTGTTCATGATGTCTTTCATGTATCACAACTCAAGAAATACATAGCCGATCCCTCTCATGTATTAGAACCCGAACATCTATCCCTAGAGCCGACGATGAGATATGTCGAGACTCCATTGCGAATCCTTGATACAAAGACAAGAGACACTCGCCATAAATCTGTACGAATGGTGAAGGTCTTGTGGTCTAACCACGACGTCGAGGAAGCGACTTGGGAATTAGAGGACGCCATGAAGGCGAAGTACCCGAATTTATTTGTAGACTAGATGTCTAGTATCCGTATAGTACGGAGGGTACGGGGCGTACCCCTTTTAAGGGGGGTAGAGCCTTTTGCTTTTGCATTGCTTCGGGTTAGCATTGCGTAGTATGTATATATTGTAATTGCATTTTGTTGGCACATGTAGTGCTAATTGTATTTTATTGGCACAAAGTAGTGCTAGTAGTACTCGGTATGTAATACAATGAGTATGGTATGCGTATGGTATGTATGTAATGAGTAATGCATTTGTGTTGTACGGTATATGACACGAATGACATTGTGAAGTGTATTGTGGAATGTATGAACTGAATGGAGTATGGTGTATGGTATTTGAATGGAGTATTGAGTATGAATTGTGTATGTGTATGGTATTCGAAGTAAGTGTGGTACATGGTATTTGAATTGTGGATGCTGTAGTGTAAGAATTGTGAACACCTTGTAAGGTGGTAGTAGGATGCATTGTGGCAATTGATTTGCCAAATGAGTAGAAATGGTAAACTGTAACCTTGAGCAACTTTGAGGGCAAAGTTTCTTAAGGGGGGTAGATTGAAATACCCCGTAATTAAAAACAGTGATTAATTAGGCTAATTATATTTTTAAAGGCTTAATTACACTTAAATAAATATAAGGGAACAAATCCCGAAGAAAACAGACCTTTAAAATGGGTTAAAAGCATAAACGAACCTTAAAGCACGTTTTTCGAGGAAACCGGGAAAACGTGACTTTAAGCGGGTCAAATAGACTCGTAACAATTTTGGTCAACTAAATCAGCACTAACAAATATTAGTGAAGCTTTAGAACCAATAAAATTAATTAAACGAGAAAATTCCGGAAAACGGGTACCGGTTAGTGAAAACTGTAACAACCGGTAAGTTGTGGGGTAAGAATGCAAATAAACAAACTTAGTGTGTTCACTTTACAAATAAAAATGTAAAAATCTGATTGTGTGTGGGTGTGGGGGCGGACAGCACTCTCTCCCACTCTCTTTATTTCTTTCTTATTAGCTAGAAGACAAAGAAATAAGTAAAAAACTAACACACACTCTCTCCTAAACCTCACTTTTCCCTCTTCACTCACGTAGCCCTCCTCTCTATTCTCTCCTTCTCTATTTTCTTCTACCTCACGACAGCCATGGAGAAATGAAAGAAACCACAAAACTCCCTCCTTCTCTCTTCTTGTTCTAGCTCAATACTTGCCCAAACTCAAAACAAAATACACCATTGGAATCCCCTTGGCAAGGAGAGAATTTCTATCTTTCCAAAAATCGAAAAGGACCATTTTCGTTTTTGAGGGTTTCCACCATTTGAAGATTCAAGTCCACCATTAGAGGCACCTTCACCTCCTCTTCATCTTGAGGTAAAAAGAATTTCGAAAATCCATTGTTTCTAGCTCTCATTGGCATTTTAAGAATTTCCATGTTTTGAACTCTTGGCTCTTTGTTGCTTCAGCCGATTTTGGCTCCTTCTTGGGCTAGAAATATTGTTCTCTTGCTAAGCAAGAACCTCATCTACTCATTGGAAGGTAACATTCTTGCCCAAACCCTAAAACTTGAATTCTAGGGTTAGTATAAAATGAAATGCTAAATGGTGTTGTGTATGTGTTATGTGCTGTAGCACTTGTGTGTGTGTGAATCCCATTGGGACCGAGAACAAAGGAGAAGGAAAGAAGAGGAAGGAAAAGAAAGAAAGAAAAACTAACAAGTCAAGGTAATGCCCTTACCTTGGGTTAGTTTGTGTATGTGGTATTGTAACAGTTTTTGAGTAAGTAAAATGATTAATGGATTGAGTAATGAGTAGTGGTAATGTAGTAATGTATTGGAGAAGAGAATGTAACAGTTTTTGAAGTTTTAAATGATGTTTAAAACTTGGGAAAACCTTGGGTAGTGAATGTGTATGTGTGTAGGATTTTATGGATGTTGTAGTAGTATTGAAATGTGTATAATGAGTATTGTGTAACAGGTTGTGAGAACATGAATTTTTGAGCTGAAATAGTGTGCGAGCTAAGTAAGAATTATAGGGGAGACTATGTCAAATTTTGTGTAGAAATGAGAAGACTTAAGATGTTTAAGAAGAGGAAGTATTTGGAGAGTTAAGAGGAGTGTTTTTGTAGTTTGCAACAGATTTTGAGAGAAGTTTATAAATGGAAGGAAACTAGAGTGTAAGGTAATGCATTTTGGATGCTAGGAGTAGCATTAGTGGAAGGAGCATTGAAGTGTAAGAGTTAAGGTAAAAATCTGTAGCATAGAAAGAAGAAACAAAATCTGTAGCATAAGTGTGAGGAAACTAGTATAAGTGTTGAGAATGTAATGAGGAAAATGTGTAAGTAAATGTAAGGAGTTAGTAGTAAGTTTGGTGGATGAATTAAGGTGATTTAGAGTGTCTAAATAGTACTAAAACATGTTAGGAACCAAGTAGGAAGAGTAGGGAAGCAATGGGTGAAATTGGGGAAAGAAAAATAAATCTGTAGCCATGTTCTGGAACCGTCCGACCCAGCGTCTGGATCGGACGTGGGTCGGACATGGCTTAAATATTGAGAATCAAACTTTCTGGAACCGTCCGACCCAGAGCCGTGAGTCGGACGTGGGTCGGACGGGCCTTGAAAAACAACGGAAAATCTTTCTGGAATGGTCCGACCCAGGGCCGTGAGTCGGACGTGGGTCGGACGGGTAAAATTTTTCTTCTTCGAAGTTTCTGACTTCGTCCGACCTAGAGGTTGGGTCGGACATGACCTGGATGACAAAGTCGAAACCTTCTGGAATGGTCCGACCCAGAGGGTATGGGTCGGACGGAATAGTGCTGGGTCGGACGGGACTAATTTCAGAGGACGAAAACCTACTGGAATGGTCCGACCCAGGGTTGGGTTGGACGGTGGGTCGGACGGCCCAAACACTTACAAAAAAAAAATGTTTTAATTATATGACTATAGTAATCATATATGCATATATATATGCCTATATACCTATATGCATGTATGTGTCGTAATACACCATTGATGTAGTAATAATGGTAAGGAAGTAAGTAATTTTGTAAGAAAACAAGTTTATGAAGTAATAAAGGAAAGAATGGTTTTATAACCAAGTAAGAATGTAAAGAAGTAGTAAGTATACATTGAAAGTATCAATGAAGGAGTAAGTTAGCTCAATAATAGATCATTGATCATACTACTTCATGTATGTATAGGAATCAAATAGTTGATCTCCAAAGGAACCGGTAGAACATATTCGACGGTGAACGGTATGATTTCCTCATGCCCTGTATCCTAACTTGGTTACCCCGATTTGTGTGCTTATGTGATCACCAACAAGATAAATGCATGAATCGGATTTATATTGCACTTATATGTGTCTGAACTATATTGTTCTTGTTTATGCTCTTGAACATTTAGTTTGTATAATTCATGAAATGTGTGAATGGAAATGAAGTGTATGTGTAAGTATGAGTACTTGTGTATGTATGTATGTATGGAAGTAAGTATGGACTTCTACTAATTCCTAACAACCTAACTCCTAACATGAGTAATGAGTAAAATGGAATGAGTAGAAGCCCGATATAGTTTCGGCCACGCGTGAGGATAAGGAACCACAAGAGGTTGGAACCGAATCCTGGCTATAATCTTTTCCTTGGACCAATTCCCTTGTATGGGTAGCATCCTGGATTAGTGGGCCCCCTAAAGCCCGGTGGTGGGAAGTAGTATTCCCTGCCCGGAGGTCATACCGACTTAACTGGAAGTAAAGTATGTAAGAAGTATGTATTGTATTTGTATGGGTCTTGACTATTGTAAGTCATTGACCCTGAGTAAAAGTATTGAACACCCGATTAACCCGGTGTGTAATAAGGCTAACAAGACCTTTGTATGTATTGGAGAATTGTATCTCCGTAATGCGGTGAGTATTTGGTAAGTATGAGTGAATGACTTGTATTGTATTCCTTGTATGTATTGGATGTATGTATGCTCGGTAAAAATGAATGTATTGTATTGCATTGTACTGTATAAAGCATGTATGTATGTATGAATGAAACGAACCGCATGTACTCGACCAAATAGTTGGCGTACCCTCGCTAGTACGCGGGGTATGCGGTTATCATATGCAGCGTAAGCTGACCCCCTAGGGGGAATGTTTTTACTCCACAGGTACCCGCGAGGCGTGAAGGTAAAATAGGGTCAAGATGTGATTCTTTTTGGAGTAATGGTAGAATTGAAACGGTGTACTGAGTTGTACACGGCTAAAGCCTTTTTTGTAGCCGGTGTACCATGTGGTACAC
The DNA here is from genome assembly GCA_023374045.1 of Limonium bicolor. Taxonomy (NCBI): domain Eukaryota; kingdom Viridiplantae; phylum Streptophyta; class Magnoliopsida; order Caryophyllales; family Plumbaginaceae; genus Limonium; species Limonium bicolor. The sequence continues at coordinate 239,933,603 of CM041776.1, forward strand.
CTTTTTGGACATTGAACTCTTAATTGGATAGTAGGGAGAGGTTGTATAAACTCTTCATTTTTGGGAAGTAGTCATGGAATGTAATTTGCCTAACTTGGATACTCGGTAATCAATTGTAAGTAAGTATTTGGCCTTGTAAAGTATGTAGTATGTATTTGGTTATTTCTAATCGTCAGACCGATACAGTAAGTAGTAGTAGCCTTGTTGGCCTTGGATGGCTAACGGCGTTGTATCACCCGCCGGGAGTAAGTAAGTAAGGAAGTATTCCGCTGCGAGTAAGGTAAGTACGGGAACGATTAAAGGGTTATGAAAGGATTAGCGGTTGGGGTGTTACAATTTTTACACACATTCTCTCTATAGACTATGTATAATCCTTTTGTACTAAATTTAATAAACTTATGTCTAAATACATTTAGATGTTTAAAACACCTATGGGTTCAAAGGAATAACTCAATATTATTTCCTTTATTATGTTTTAGTATAGACATTATACTAACTTAAAATTTATCTAGAATTAAATTCTCATTCATAGTGAAATTGTCAATATAATAAATCATCTATTCGGAAAAATCCTCATACCTTATATTCAAATGACTATTAAGATTTTTTAGTATCGTAAAGTAGATCAATATAATCTCTTATGTAACTTAGTTTCATCTAATTAAAGGTTCAAGGGTTTTAAGTATCTGATTTCTATTTACAGAACTTTTATAAGTTCTAACTACTAAGTACATCACTTAATTATAAACTCACATCTTGAATATTGGTAAGAAATGTATTTTATATGGTTTATCTAATTCTAAACTTAAGGATTATTATTTAGATTAATTCCCTATCATAGTTCAATATAGTTTTATATCATAATCCGTTTAATGATTTTATCTTAAAACATTAAGTTATTATTCAATACTATAAATGTTTTGAAATGATTAATGTAGACTTATTAATCCACTTCAGATTTAGATGTAAAAGTATTTCATTTTTATTATTATTAATTATATAATAAGATCTATCTTTGTAACATTTTATGAAATCTAATTACAAATATTCCTAAGTCTTACTTTTAATTACTCAACCCAATTATAGATTTACATTCTGGTCGTTGACTATAATATTATGCATGTATTTTAATATGGTCTATATAAAAATCTTAGAAATTCAAAGGTAACTCTTTAAGCTTAATTTCATGACCATAATTTAATACCACCTCATATAATACTCTTTTTAATAGTATTATGTATAGGTTTGGTTTAACTTAATAATTCCTTCATATTCTATTTTCTATAAGGTATTTTATTTCTTTTATTTATTTTTTTATCCTTATCTATATATTAGGATTTATTTAAGACATTCTTTATGTAGTTTTGTTGTATTTAATTATTCCTATTCACTTGTACACACTTCTATATCCAATATACGATCCATAGGAAAAGGTACTTCCTTAGTTTCAATTTAGTATATTAACTTCTATACTGTATAGTTAACATAAAAGTAGGTTAATTTAATTCCTTGATTTAACCTCAGATAATCTTTTATTCCTTTTATATCTTTATTTCAACTCAAAAGTTTATACCTAAAATATTTATTAACATTCTGTATTAAATGTTAGTTTAGCTATATATTATTTTCAACCTATAAAGTTTATTATTCAACTATACTTTAATTTTTTATTACATTAAAACCATATATCATATGGTAACTCTAACTCATGAAAATTTCAGAAATACAATGTTTAGACCTATTTCCCCTTGTCTAAAAATTCTCAAATTTAATATATAGTAATTATAATATTTTATACATATTATAAAATTTTTATTTCATAAAAATCTCTTTGTTAATTATCTAAATAAATCCATATTACTCAGAACCTACAAAAATTATAACTTATGTTTAAAAACTCGAAACCCATATTAATTTACATGAAAATAAACTAGATTTTTTAAGGAATCTATGGTTAACATTTCGTGCCAAAATACATTAGGGAAGGTCATTAAATAAATCTAGCAAGTTAGAGTATTATTCTGTAATTTATTCCGACTTATAACATCATAAACTTTTTACGTTTTAATCTCGGCCGTCCATTCTTATAATCTACGATCGGACGGCCCAATTTGCACGAGTTGATCAGAAAAATCTTAAAACGTTACGATTGGGAATCAACTGACTTCTCTCAATCCACAGAATTAATTTAGGGATTCTTGTTCCGTTCAACTCGAATTTGAAAGACAAATCCAATGGTACCAGTTTCATGGTCTATCGTGCAGTGTGCTGGAAAAACGATTCTGGGTTCGAATAGAGTTAGGGTTCATACGGTTTTGAATCGGATTTGACAAATTCTCTCGATATTGTGTGTTATTGGTTAAATTGATAGTTGGGTATGTTCAGGAATGCAAAAACGAGTGACATTACCGGTATAATTTGGTCGGAAACGTACCGGAAATGCGCCGGCAAGGAAATCGAATTCGATTTTCTGGGAAACTCTCGTTTTTACGAGTGACTAAGGGTCGAACTTTATGAGTCTATAAAATATAGTGTATATCGAGTTAGGCTATGTTTTTGGGCTTAATCAATAGAGGACATGTAGCTCTATAAGCTGATAGAAAGGTTTGATCTAATTCGTAATACACATAGAGAAATCTGAGTCGAAAGATTCGAGTTTATACTGTAACACCCCGGATTTTCTAACCTTTTATTTGGTTAATTTTTTTACAATTCAAGTTTAATGTTAATAAGCAGCGGAATTAAAACCTAATCCGGAGTATTATTGTCACACTCGCAAATAAACGAGTGCTAAGGCCTAAATATTTAACTAAATAACCAAATCATTATTTTTGATAAGAAAATTCAACGTCCATAATAACAATTCTATAAAATTGTTGAAGTCTAAAAGCCTAAAATTAAATTCAATTACAAATAACCAGTCTATATAGAGTCATCTTCCCAAACCCCAAGCACTTCATCACCTGTGGCAGAAATCCAAACAAACACACAAAGAGCCACCGTAAAGTCGGAGAAACTGAGTAAGCTACCACTTCACCACGTAAAAATCATTTTCTCTTTAGAAATCATTTTTAACAATATAACCACACAACATACAACACTTTTCAACAATATTAACACACAACAACAAAATTATCATAACTGTAAAATACTTCACATTTGATTTCTTTAGTAACCCAAAAATATATTAGTGAGATTATTTTAATTATCTTCCTTGTCCCAACACGCAGCCAGGACAAAACAACATTTCTCACTTTTGGGTACAACACGCAGCTGTAACCCGGACCCCAACACGCAGCCAGGAATCCAACTTTCTCATTTTGGGTACAACACGCAGCTGTAACCCGAACCCCAACACGCAGCCGGGAATCCAACTCGCCACTAGATCCTTAAGTGTGCACACACCCCAATAGTACAAAAGACTAGGAGTAAAAATAGGGCTAACTGTGTCCTAATACGGCCCACAATATCTCATAGTAATGCGTCCTAATGCGGCCCGCACATAACATCTCATTCATGTGTCTTAATACTGCCCACATGCACCATGATTTTGTTCTTTTTAAAATTATTTGATAGATTTATTATTCATCACTTAATCTCATCATAATCCACACTTTCCACAAATAAATTGTGCAATAAATCATGGTGACTAAATAATTTCATTTTCACATAACATCACACAACAATTTCCACAATAATTCGGATTAATAACCTTTATAATCAAATAACCATATAACCATCGATCCAATAATAATATGCTCAATACATTAATTCTACAACTATTCAGTTTCAAACCACAATCATACACTCAAAATTCACACCCACTGAAAAATGTTATTTTTACGAAGGTAATAAAAAAAATAGTGAACGTAGTAACTTACCTGATATTTAGCAACGATTCGCAACAACCAAGCACGAAATCTATTAATGTTGTCTTTCACAAATTCGGAGCTCTGCTACCTATGCGCCGCGGATTACGTAGGAAGAAAAGTGACTTATCTCTCCATATCTACTTTACCCTTTGTGTGTGAGTTGACAGGCTGGATCTTCTTCTAACTATATTTTTTTATTTTTGTTATGCATGTGTAGAGAAATTAATAAGGGCATTCATTTTTTTCCTTTGTTTGTGCCTACATATGCGCTGGTAAGGTAGGGATGAGTGACGTGTATATGTATATATATATTTGTATGTGGAGCGAAGAGTAAATAGAGAGGAAACGAAGAAGCAATATCTGGTTGTATGGCTCATAGAAGAATGCAAAAAAAAAAAAAAGATGACTAGAGGAAGATGGGAAAGACAGGAGACTAGATTGGCTGATGAAAATGAGTAGGATCACAACCCTTATATAGCTGACCAGGAAGTCTAAAAAGTGAGGGAATGCGAACTAGAAGGAATATGAACTAATTTATTAATGAAGATACTTAAACCATTTAATTGAATAATAGAAAACTAAAGGTTAGGAAATACGTAAAGATAAACTTATTTATTAAACAAATTAAGAAAATATGGATAGACGCAACCGACGTAATATATAGAGTCGGGAAATACGCAAGGACAAAACTAACTTATTAACTAAAGTAAGAAAATATGGAAAGATAAAACCGACTTAGTAAATAGAGTTAGGAAATATGAAAAGATAAAACCGACCACTTAAATTAAGTAACAACAATTATAGTATTAAAGTAAGTAACAAAAGTTAAATTAAAAATCAATCATAGCCTTTAAAACATATAATATTTATTAAAATTTCATTTTTAATAATCAAAAATACCATATTAATAAAAACGAGGATCATTATTATGACATAAAAATTACAATCGACCTATTTTAAAACATGTTATTTTATTAACACGAATTATCTTTATAAAATACTATATACTATGCTCGTAAATTATAGTATAATACCATAACTATATATTATGCTCATGAACTAATATACTCATAAACTATATAATAGATGTATTTTAAATCAACAATACCCTTTGAATCATATCATTATTATTATTACTCCATTTTTAATTAATAAATATACCAAGCTTGCTAGAGAAATACAAGGATCATTAATACGAAGATAAAAATAACACTACCATAGTTTTAAAACAGATTATTTTAATAAGCGCATTGTCCTTATTAAATACTGTATAATATGGTCGCAAACTATATAATATATTTGTAAACTAGAAAATAAATGTATTTAAAATTTAGGGGTATTTCATAAAATACCAAAAGATGTCACCGACATATGGTAAAACTAACTTATTAAGTGTATGTAATAAAATCAACACTAACATTATTATAATAAAAAATACACTAAAATAATAGAAAATACACATGGATCATATTATGACATCAAAATCATAACCGACTTATTTTCAAAATGGATTATTTATTAATACAAACCACCTTTATTAAATACTATATAATGTGCTTGTAAATAATATAACGTACTTATAAACTATATAATATACTTGTAATCCATATAATATAAATGTAAACTTTATAATATATTGATTTTAAAATTTAGGGGTATTTCATATACCTTCTGTTTTTCCAGAAAATCTATTATTTTATTTTGTGAAGTTCAGGTATGCAACTTCACGGATCAACTCGTACCAACTGAAGCGATTTGATCCACGAAACCTATCACATTTGATACTAGACATGTAACTCTAAAAACGAGTGGAAGAATCATTGAAATTGATGAACTAGGGAGAAAGTTACAGATCTCACAAGATCTGGGTTTACCTAGTTGATTTCTGGAAAAAGACAAGAACACTGCCGTGATCGAGTTGAGGACTTTAGACGCTTCGATCTTCCAAACGATTGAGAATCAGCCTTGGTTGCTTAAAGAAGAGTTGTAGAGCAGTTAAAGATCTACAAAATGAGCTATAGAACGTGAATTTCCATTCACGGATGAAGAAGATATGATAAGACGAAGTTTACCTTATTAAATGGATTTTTGGAAATTCTGGGTCGCAGATGCTCGGGGAGGCAACTTGTGATCGATTTTGTGATGAATGTGGGACGAGTTAGGTCAAGTGAGGATAATGGTTCGAAAGTAGGGTTGTAGGAGAATCAAATGAAGAAGACGACACTCAAAAATATGAAGTATTGGCTGAGATATCGAAGTCTAAAGATTGCCCAACGTAAGGTAGTTTACTACGAACACTTAAGCAATTTTGTAGGATCTGGATTGGGCACAACTCTCGAGGCGCGCTGCTGAGTCAGGTGAGCTCTGGACACGTCAGCAACCCTCAAAATTTTGGCTCTAAACTTCCCTAGATCATATCTTGAGCTAGGATGATCCATTTTCAACGTTCTTATTATCAATCATCTTGGTTTTCCATAATCATTTTATTGGCATAGGTTTCATGAGCTGGTTTGACCATTCTCAAAAAGTCAACTCTAGCAAGGCTTAAGAAGCTTTAAGGTTTCTATGATTTTATATTGACTTTTACGATTCAAATCAATGTTCCAAATATTTCTAAAATCTTTATAATATAATTGGAGTGTCTCAAAAATTTTCCAATATTTATTGATTTATAAATTATATTATTAAATTCATAATACCATATAATAATTTAGTTTTAATTGTATTATTTAGGATTTAATAAAAGAAATCCCCTAAATTAATTTTCATAATACCATATAATAATTTAATGTTTAATATAAATTAATTTAGGGGTACTTCACAACCACACAAGAATACTCATTCTCTCATCTCATTTGTACTCTCCCAATTCTACTAAAAACCTCTATCAACTCCTCGTAGACTAGATCATTCAAGATCAACCCACCAATCATCATATCACAAAGAAGTTAGTCTATATAGACCCAATATGTGGATTACCCGAAATTCATAGATTACCCTCTATCACCTATTGTACAATCGTGTTGATAGACGTTCAAGGTTGAACACATGCTTTGAAAGTGTGTATGGAGCTCCACGTGATGAACTGATCATGGTTTTGTGTTGTGGCTAGTTTAGTTTTTTTTTCATATGAGGGATTAAGATTTTTCTTTCATTTTGATGTGCTTGACTTGAGATAAGTTATGTTCATCTATGTATGAGAAGGATAACAACACAACTTACAAATGTTTTGATACAACAAATCTTGAGATGTTTAAAGATTGAAGATGTCCAATATATATCATTTGTGAGCAATGAACACCTATTGGATGTCTAACGTATCTATTATGTGTTTTTGGTTTCAAAATTATTGTTTATGGTTGGAACAACTATATTAGATTTAACTTTAATAAAGCATTCATGTGAATTTGGTTCAGGTGAATTCAATTCGGGCGAGTTCAGTTCGGATGGACTTAAGATTGTACCCATTTACGGATTGGTGCAGGCTGTTTCAAGTTTTTGGGTCACATTATTCGATTTTAAATCGATATACCTGGCAAATTGGGTCAATAGATCGGGTTGATATCGAGCATAACCTAACCCATTAATATATCATTAACCGAACCCAACCCAAAAATAAATGGGTCGAAAAATTATGACTCTAACCCAACCCATTTAAAATCCTTAAACTCTAACCCAACCCACCCAATTCAATTTTTTTAAACAAACAGTACCCCATATTACTTAACACTGTCATAAATGTCACATTACATGGGATTAAATTGTGTACATTTAAGACAATAGCTACTTTGATAGACCACTTTTCAAAGTACATAAGCTTCTTTTCACTGCCCTTGGATAGCATTATATAATATATTTAATTGATATAATCACATCCCTATATATCATTTGACAGACCACCTTTCAAAATATTGTAGCTACTTCTAGAACTTAATAGACATAAAGTACTATACTTATCTTACAAAAATATCATTCACAAATATAATATATACATATATATATATCATACTCATACTTTGTTCACCCTTATACATCATCTAAACATACCAATTGTGTTGTATCTTTTAGAAAAAGTAAAAAAAAACTCAAAGATCATTCACATAAAAAAATAACATCATGGAGCAGTTATCTTCACATCAGAAACTGTAGAGTAGCTGAGTCAAACTACATAAATAAGATGTGAAGTCAAAACTCTCAAAATAATTGTTTGACATGTAGAGCTGGTTAGGTCGTTTGTTTTATTAGCATAATGAAGCGTGTGATAGTTTTAAAGGTTGGATAGCCCAACTGAACTTGGGCTGATTGGTAAAATATTTGCTACTTAAGGCTAAGGCATAGTTTGGTCTAAAAATAATATACATGTATATATATATATATATATATATTTCTTATTATTAATAAATATATTTTTGGGTTTCGAGTTGGGTCATGGGTCTGGATCTCTACCCTAACTCAACCCATAAAATTAGTTTATTACTCTGGCCCAACCCAAAATTTAAACAAAAATCATGACCCTAACCCGTAAAATTATGGGTTGTATTAGAAAAAGAATTTGGGTTGGGTCAAAATTATCAGGTCTAAAAATGGGGATCCAATCAGGTTAAGTTAGGGCATCCACAATGGTGAAGAGTTTCTTAGCTTATATAAAGAATTCTCATCTCTCGTCTCTTCCATAATTTTTACTTTCAAAAGATATTAAGATTTTTTATTTATTCTTATTAACGTTGCAACGTTATAGCCAATAAGATTGATATGTAGAGCGTTACTTATTTAAACAAGCATAAGAGAGAATTAGGGTGGATTCCACACCACTGCAATAATATTTTTATTTTTTAATTACACGTCAGTTTTTGGGGTTTTGTTTGCTTTTGCCAATTCTACTGGTACATATCATTAATTACTCTCCTTTACAATCAGTCTGAGCTACATCCACGTGTAGCCATTCTGGCTATATATGTTGACCTGGCAAGGAATATATATATTAAAAAAAGTAAAATTAACGCTGCTGGTTATAGTGCACATAACGTAAAAGAAAACTTGTACAGATGATCATAGAAACCTGTACAAATGTTAATTAAAACATGTACATCCTCACGTAAAAACATGTACATCCTTGTATTAAAAACATATAGATTGTCACATGAACCTGTACGAATAATTAAATATGTACATCCTTAGGTTAAAACTTGTACATATAAGGAAAGAAAACTTGTACAGATGGTCACACAAACATGTACAGATGTTCATATTAAAACATAATACATTCTCATAATTGAACATGTTCCTTCTCACATTTGAGCATGTACATTGTCACAATAAAACATGTACATTCTCAAATTAAAATATGTACATTCTCACATTAAAGTATATAACGGCTTCCAAATAGATTACCCTAACCCCACACACCCTAAAACTCACCCTACGAAAGCTAAACTACGTCGAAGGCATTTTTAGGGTTTGTAGTGGCGAGTTTACGGTCTAACGACCCTAAACCCGCGACCACAAACCCTAAAAACCTATCAAGTTAGTTGCTACAATGTAAAGTATAGAACGGTTTCCAAATAGAATTACCCTACCCCAAAACACCCCAAAACCCACCCTAGGATAGCTAAAAAACGTCGAAGACATTTTTAGGGTTTGTTGTCGCGGGGTTAGACCCTAAACCCGCTACCACAAACCCTAAAAACCTGTCGAGTTAGTTGTTACAATATAAAGTACAAAACAAATTCCAAATAGATTACCCTACCCCCAAAACACCCCAAAACCCACCCTAGGAAAGCTAAAAACGTCGAAGGCATTTTTAGGGTTTGTGGTGACGGGTTTAGGTCCCCTAAACCCGCAACCACAAACCCTAAAAACCTATTGAGTTAGTTACAACAATATAAAGTACAGAAAAATTCCAAATAGATTACCCTACCCCCAAAACACCCCAAACCCACCATAAGAAAGCTAAGCGTCGAAGACATTTTTAGGATTTGCAGTAGGCGGGTTTAGGGTCTAATGACCCTATCCCCTGACTGGTCTTGTTTTTAGTGTATCATAATATAAAATTAATGAATCATATTATCATTTTAGTGTATCATCGTATACATGTAAAAATATTTTTTTTTAAGTTGTCAAAATATATCCATAACTGGTCTTGTTTTGAAGAACTTGAATTGAGGTGAACAATAATATAATTTTTTTTCATTCTAGACTTATATATTAAAAAATTACAATAATTTAAAATTTTTATAATAAAAAAAATAAAAATCTAAAAAAAAACATAGAGCGTGTCCTATATGGATACAGTGATCTTTTAGCCAAGAATTTGCATGGCTTTAAATGGTCGGTCCGTCCTTGTGTGTATTGGAGCATCGCGCACGACATGTCATTGTCAAAGACGACAATTTTCTTCTTTTATTCTCTTCAAACGTCGAATCCGTGGAAAGAAAGAACTAGACTTTACCCTCTATAAGGGCAATTGATTTTAGACGTCGAGACTGAACAAAAATCTTAACTGCACGTACAAAACTGTGCGAAGAAGATGAACTAGCTAGGCCATCGACAGTAGAGTGTTTCACACGGAATGCTTTTGTTGGAAAGTATTCAATCGACAGTTTTCTTGCGGTACAATTAGACCCGGCAAAGATGACCCGAACCAGAAAAACCGAACCGATCCAACCCGATCCGAACCCGAACTTAAACCGAATAGCGTGACCCAAAATGTGACCCGAAAATCCGAACCGAACCAAACCAAAACTGAATCAAACCGAAATTTGGTATAACCAAATCCACCCGAACCGAATTCACCCGAACCGAATCAACCCGAACCGAATCCACCCGAATGTTGAAACCGTAAAAATAATCTTGAAACCAAAAACACATAATAGAGATTTAGACATCCAATAAGTGTTCATTGCTCACAAATGATATATATATAATATTGAACATCTTCAATCTTCAAGCATCTCAAGCCTTGTTGTAAAAAACATTCTAAACTGTGTTGTTACCCTTCACACACATGGATGTTTTGCTTTAAAATGTTTTATAATACAATTTAATGTGTATCATTACTATTTTTTAATACTACACTAATTTTGATTTTAATAAAGTTAGTTTTTTTTTTATGGTTAGGACATGAGACTTGGGAATGGTTTAAATGTTGATGAAGTTTAATTATAAAACATTAACCTTTTAGTTGAGACATATACTATTCAAGATTAATGTGTATATGCCTAAAGAAAATTATGCAATAAAATGCGGAAAATAAATATTCCAGATGGTAGATTATTGTGAATCATGAGATAGACTAGCATTTTGGAAGATGAATAATCCTCGCCTTATTCAATCTACCTTGATAACTTAACCTAAAATGTTTTATAAGACAATGTAATATGTATCATTACTATCTTATATTACTCTATATTTTATAAACTTAGGTTTCTTTACATTTAGGACTTAGAAATGGTTTGAATGTTGATGGTTGGGCGTGGGCGTGTGACGCTTGTGCGAGGCGATGATGGATGGGTGTAGATGTGCGACGCTTGTGCGAGGTGATGAACTCAGGGTGTGACGGGCGCGGGACGACAGGAGACACGACGTCGGGCGCACGACATCAGGCGTGGGCGGGGTAGACTGGACGTCGATTACCGAATATTGACAACTAATTCATAAAAGCTTAATTTATACTTAGTCTATACAATTAATAGATGTATAATTTAAATTCATTTAAAAAATTTGTCATCCAATTTGATTTTATCCAACCTATACACAATAGCAGTCTTGATCAACAGTAACACTATATTAAAAGAATTTGGAGCCGCATATGAAAATAAATGCAAGTTACGAAGGTTGCTTAAAATTCGTACTTTAAAATTTTTGTCAATTAAACCCGGATAAGTCACCCGAATTTGACCTATAACCCAAAAAAACCGAATGACTCAAAGGCTAACCCAAACCGAAAGCACCCAAACTCGAACTCAACCAAACCAAAATCACCCGAATCTAATTTAAACCATTAAACCCGATCCGACCGAATAGTAAATATCTACAAATTAACCCGACCCAAACCGAACCGAACCCGGACCGAGTGACCCAAATTGCCAGGTCTAGGTACAATGGGGTCGAAAATTAATTAGAATAGTCAAGCAGTGCAAGCGTACGGATTTTGGAAATTTTAGTTTTCTGGTGTTTAGTGAATCTCAATTGAATTCTTCAGTCTTCCTGATTAGAGTATATATCTTTAATTGCATTAGCAAACACAACCAGATGATATTTCTTGCCCTGGTTTTAGACTATTCATCGGGCTAATGTATCTAGCTTACGCATCTTCTCCATACTCTGATCAACCTAGAAATTGAACTGTTCAAAAGACGTTACAAGGTTACCAATTTCGTGTCTCTCACTCCCTTCTCTCTATTTCCGATCCAACATCAACTGATCCTTATTTTATTCAAGATCATCATGAGAAAAAGAAAGCTGGAAATCCAACCACCGCACTTAAATTCCACAGGGGTCCTACCATTAAACCTTAACCCCACAAAAATCAATGCTCTGATCGATGGGTCCTCCAAACCATTATCAATCGCTCTCAATTTCATACAACCGCATGCAATTTCTCCTAATTATTACCTCTCAGGTTCTGCCTGCCTATAAATCAACCCACACGAATCCCATTCAAACCCACCAACATAAATCCTTCTTCCTCCCACCTCACTCTCACAAAGCGATATTAGCTTGTTCTGCCATTCCAATACAGAAAATCAACCATCATGAACAAGGTTGCTAGCGCCTCTCTACTGATGTTGGTGCTATCCGCAGTGCTCCTGCTGACGGAAACCCAGAAGGCTGGGGCGGTGACTTGCAGCCCATTGGAGCTGAGCTCTTGTGGATCTGCCATAGCCTCCTCGGCTCCTCCTTCAGCCCAATGCTGTTCTAAGCTTAGAGAGCAGAGACCATGCCTTTGCCAGTACAAAAGAGACCCTAACCTACGCCAGTATGTTAACTCCCCTGGCGCTCAAAGGGTTGCTAGAAGTTGCCGTGTTAGCGTCCAGTGCTGAGTATGTGTAAATCACATCATCAGAGGTTTCTGGGAGAGAACACAATTATGTACTGTTGTGACGAACAGGATCATATGATAAGTATAGTGTTTGGTTAGAGTTGAGGAACAAATATATAGTATTTGTGTTTATAAAATTGTGCTAGTGTTCTCTCCCTTGGTGTTATCCTCTCGATCTATCTTATAGTTAATTAAGTTGCTTCTGTTCCGCTGTAACTATATATATGTTACAGCTACGTGAGTGTAATCTCATGGAATTTATTAATAAATGCATATGTTTAGCTACGCCTACACTTCGTCTTGATATGTACCGCAACTCTCCTATTAGAGAAAACTGCATCTCTTAATTCTCCTCCTTTCTCTTTTCATCTTCTTTAATTGCTGATGTTCCTCCATGTTTAACATGCACCTTGGTTTTGTCTTGCCACTTGTCATAGATTGTCTTGCCTTGCTCGTACATTTCCCCTTCCACTTGTCTTACCCCCTTGCCACTTGTCTTACCGTGCCATGCCCTGTCCTTGCCGAAAGAGCATTTCCCCTTCCACTTGTCTTTCCCCCGTGCCATGCCCTGTCCTTGCCTTACCCTCTTTCGGTGGAGGTTCTCTTTTATCTTTACATCTTTTTCTTTGGGTTTGGTCTTTGTTTTTTGTTGATCTTTGTTAATAGTGTTTTGCCTTCTACCTTCCTCTCCTCTTCTCCCGTCTAAAGGATTTATTAGTTTTTATATAGTTTCAAACTTTATCTACCATTTCTCATGTGATTGGTGTCTTTTCATCCTATCTATGGTGGTTTTAGGTTTACACGTGGGTTTGGAGTTTATTCGGCTTTACCCATTTTTAAATTTGGTTGGGTATGACTTTTTTGGTTGCACCCATGCATGTTGAAGCTAAAGATTCCATGGAGGTTTGCTGAAAATTATGATGATAATAGGGTTGTAATATTTTTAATCATGGTATACATGCGATGATTATAGGACTATAATCATGGGATTGTTATAGATGGCTGAAATTATTAAGGTGAGCATTCAGTTTGGATATTTTGGATTTATCCAAAAACTGAATTAACTGATTTTATATTTTGGATTTTTAACCGAATTTTCTAACCGAATTGAAAATTTCGGTTAACCGAATTATCCTAATTATAATTTGGTTTGGATATGATTTTGACTTTGTCTAATTCGGTTAACCGAATTATCTAAAATTTTTTTACAAAAGAATATCCTATTTTCTAATTCTAGTCATTAGTGACAAATAGTCAAACATAAACCCTAAATTTTGGTAAGTTGAATTCTAAACTAGCTAAAATTTGGGTTTTAGTTTGGATTTCGGATTTCACTTTTGAAAAAATTTGGATTTCGGATAATTTGGATAATGGTTAATTCGGTTTTGGTCTTAATTTGGATAATTCGGTTTTTAACTGAAATAACCGAAATCCAATTTATTTTTTACAATTTGGATTTCGATTAACCGAATTATCCAAATGATCACCCTTATGACGCATAGTAATGATGATGCCTGTTTTTTAAAGAACATTGAGACCATATATTATAACACATAACTGTTGATTTAAAAAAACACTTTGTTATTTCCATAAAAAATAAAGATAAAATAGTCTAAAAATTTGGACCGTGTTATACTAGAAAAAAAAGAAGAAAATCAATTATTACAATATTTTTTTTTTTGATGAAACGGGGGTCATATATTACTAGTCACAAGAAATGTTTACATCAGCCTGCAAAAGCCCACTGCAACCCACCGGTGGGTGCTCAATGAACGTATAGCCCTGAGCACTATCTAAGGCTAATTTACAAATGAAGTCCGCCACATTATTAGAGAGCCTATCTACTTTGACTAACACAACAGAGCTGAAACCAGCTAGAGAGTGCTTACACGCCCTGATCAAGCTCTCGCAAGGGTGAGAACTGATATTGCTGTAGTTGACGAGATTGACAGCAACTAAGGAGTCAGACTCAATGATAACACTGCTGGTATGCAAGAAATTCGCCAGTTTAAGACCTCCCAATATAGCCCAGAGCTCTGCTTCCTCTATGCTTGAGTGACCCAGGTTATGCATGAACCCACCCAACCAATCACCTCTATGGTCTCTAGCGATTCCACCTGCTGCTGCTCCTCCCTGATGCGAAACAGCACCATCAACATTAATCTTGCACCATCCTGCAGGAGGGGGACACCAAATCTGCTGCGATTCCACCCGCACTTTATGCACATGATGGTCCACCTTTGTTCTCTCCAGCAAAGACTGCGCTTTTTGAGAGAAAACATACAAGGGTAAATCAGTTTCAGCTAAGTTATCATGGAACTTCTTGTTCCTCCAAAACCATAAAACATAGCACGTGACAGCAAAAACACAAGACCAATCAGATTCAAAATAGTTCGAAAGAGATGTATTCCTGAGATTACTGATCAACCACTCCTGCAAGTCAAGATCCTTCCACCTATCAATAAATGAATTATTATCTAATAGATAATTCCATATCTTATAGCTAACCGAACAGTTTCTAAGTATATGAATGGAGTCCTCACAATCCCCACAAGCATCACAAGAGTTATTAGGAGACAGGCCCCGCTGATACAAAAATTCTTTAGTCTTTAGACCATTATGCCCAACTTTCCAGAGGAAAATTTTAACTTTTTCAGGGACTTTAGCTTTCCAGATCAGATTCCAGAGAACATTGGCAGCCCCTTTACTTCTAATGAGATCATATGCAGAAGAAACAGATAACTCCCCCGATCTCCCACAATTCCAAATAATAGAATCTTCTAGGTCTATGTCAAAAATGGCTTTGCTAGGGAAGAGGCTGAGAATATGAGGGGGAAGGTTATTCTCTAGCTGTTCCCATTTCCAACCTCTATTAACATCCCATAAATCAGCAACATAATCCTCCGTATTAACAGAGCTAGGCTGGCACACAAAAGTACAAAGAGGTTCGTTTATTACCCATTTATCCGTCCAAAATTTAATGGATTTGCCATTACCTAGTCTCCATCTGGCTCCTTCACTAACAATATCCTTAGCATTAATGATATTCTTCCAAGAACAGGAAGCAGACCTCGATTCAGGGTTCTTATATTTGTTAATTAAAATTCTGGCCCAAAGACTATCTTGATTATGCAAGAGCCTCCAGCTTAATCTTGCAAGACAAGCTCTGTTCATCAGTCTGGAATCTCTAATGCCTAAGCCCCCTTCAATTTTGGGCCTACAGATTTTCTCCCATGCGACTGTATGGATCTTCCTCTCGGTATCCTTATGGCCCCACAGAAAGGATCTGTAAATTTTATCAAGTTTATGACAAACTGTGGTGGGGATTCTTTGGCACATCATATTAAAAGTAGGGATAGAGCTGAGGACAGATTTAACTAACACTAGTCTACCCGCAAAGGAAAGAGTCTTGGCTTTCCACCCCGAAACTTTCTTTTGGACCTTCTCAACTAGATCAGCAAACTGATTAGAGCTGACTCTACCATGACTAAGATTGAGGCCAAGATATTTACCCAGGTTATCCGCCAGAGGGATCCCAATATGTTTGCTAATATCGATTCTTCTACTAACACTCACATTTTTAGAGAACAAAATGGTAGATTTCTGTAAGCTGACTTTCTCACCTGACATCGAGCAAAAATCAGCCAAAACGTCCATCATACCACGCACATTGGTAATATCAGCACTACCCAGAAGGATAAGATCATCAGCAAAAAATAGATGGGACAGAGCAGGGCCACTTCTACTGAGTTTAATTGGTTTCCAGGCCTTACCTAAGACCGATTGTTCAATTAGATGGGAAAGACGCTCCATGCATAGGACAAACAGATATGGGGACAAAGGATCCCCCTGCCTAAGCCCCTTAGAAGGCTTAAAGCTATCTGATTGGGAACCTTCCCAAAGAACTCTCATGCTAACTGTTTCCACACACGACATAATTAGTTGAATGAAACTACTTGGAAGATTTAGACACTGAAGAGTATTCCTAATGAATTCCCATGACAGATTATCGTAGGCTTTTTCAAGGTCAATTTTCAAAATGGCCCAACCATCTCTACTCTTAGTTTTTCTCATAGAGTAGACAACTTCTTGCATAATGATTTGGTTATCCTGAATGTGCCTGCCAGGCACGAAGCTACTCTGGAGGGGAGAGACTACCTCAGGAAGAAAGGGTTTAATTCTATTGACAATAAGTTTGGAGAGGATCTTATAGGCTACATTGCATAGGGCTATAGGCCTGAAATGTCTCATATTCTCCGGGGGGTTAACCTTAGGGATAAGACACAGAAGGGTAGAGTTGATACTTTCTGGGATACAACTTCTGGAGAAAGCACTAAGAACCAACTCTAACACCTTATCTTTCACTAGATCCCAATGGTTTTTATAGAACCATACTTGAAAACCATCAGGTCCGGGGGCCTTGTAGCTATCCATGGATTTAATGAGGTCCCTGATTTCATCTAAAGTGGGGAAGGAAACACAGTGACTAAGAAGGGAAGGGCTGATTAAAGGAAAGTTATGCCCAAGGGGTACTAAATGTTGCTGGCTATTAGCCTGGAACAGATTTTGGTAGAATTCAGTAGCTAAATTCATCAGATTGTCTAATCCCTCGACCCTATTCCCATTCAAGTCATTCAATTGGAAAACTTTGCATTTGGCTCTCCTAATCTTAACCTTCCGATGGAAATAGGCAGAATTTCTATCCCCGAATAGTAACCATTTCTCCCTTGATTTTTGAAACCAAAAGAGTTCCTCCCTAAGTAGAATGGACTCATATTCCTTCTGTAGTTCCTTTTCTAGATTTCTTAGGAAAGGGGATTGACGTATCTCAAGACTCTTTTGGATACCAGCTAGTCTAGCGAGAACTCTTTTTCTTGTGAAAGATATTACCAAAGCACTCTCTGTTACAATCATTCAGAACTTCACTAAGGTTAGAGAGGTTCTGATTTAAAGAAAGAGACTGATTCCAAGCAGAGTTTATTACCTGGGTATAATTGTCATGGGTAGACCACGCCACCTGAAAACGGAAAGGTTTAACACCATGATGGATCGGCATGAAACTATAAAAATTAGAAAGGATAGGACAGTGGTCCGAGGTGGTTCTAGGAAGGATGTCTATCCAGCTGTGAGCATAAGTATCAAACCAATTGTGAGAGACAAGAGTCCTATCTAACTTCACAAAGATGGATCTGTTAGTCCAAGAGAAAATATTGCCTTTAGATGGGAGATCTATGAGGTTATTGGAATGAAACCAGTTGACAAAACTTCGGCTACCCCTATTTAAACTACAATTTCCCCCTTTCTTCTCCTTGATGGAGAGGATAGAGTTAAAATCCCCGGTGAGAAACCACAGATCATTAGGGTTAATGGCTAAGTTGTCAAGATCTGTCCAAAGGGCTATTCTATCATTATCAGATGGACTAGCATACACAAATGTAGCAAGAATCAAATCATTACCAGAAGAAATCCTAGTGTGAATGAATTGAGAACTATGGCTAATTATATCCAGCCTAACCGAATCAGACCAGAATAACCACAAACCCCCACTAAAACCATTAGCCTCCACAATAAACTGATTAGAGAAACCAATTTTATTAGCAACATTCATGCTCCTAACACCGCTGATACGAGGCTCACAAATGAACAGCAGTTGAGGTTGATGTCTGAAAAGTAAATCTTTCACAGACGATATAAAAGAGGGTTTACCAGCACCTCTAACATTCCAGGCAAGGACTTTTATATTAGCAAGCATGATAAATATGATGCAGCAATCACATCTTAGGAAGCAGAACTTCCAGCATCAGATTTGCCAAGCGGCTTATCACAGACAATCACCAAATCAGGAGTGCTACTAATAATATTAGGCTCAATCACATCAGAAACATCAACAGTAGCATAAGGGACAGAAGACTTAGCTGGTTGGGGGATGTCCATTGCCACATTAGCCTCCAGCGGGGGCTCAATTGGCTCAGCATCATGATGCGACAATACCTTGCCTATGGTCCCACCTGGCTCTACAGCTGATGCATCACCCAAACTAGGCTGCGCTTCTGATTCTTTAGATTCCACGGGGATTGTCGGATTGTCGTTTTTCCCATCCAGGTGAACGAATCTGTTGGAAAGCCTGGTCGGTTGTACTAACGGTTGACTAACCAGCTTGGAACTTGGGGGCTTCCCAGGGATAATCTTGGATGCAACCTGATTGGAACCGCCTGAAACCTTACCCATTCCTGGTTTCTTCTTTCTAGTGACTTTCATCCAGGGACCGAAACTGTCATTCAGATGGGATTCATCCTCCTGAGAGGGTTTTTGGACAACCTTATATCCTCCCTGGTTAACCATGGCCTCAGGATCATCCACTCGAGGGCAAGAGTCTTTTGAATGCCCAAAGCAACCGCATTCGAAGCAAATCAAATGAATACCCTCATACTCGATTTTATAAATCTTGTTTTGGAGCTTGAATTTCCCCACAAGATGCTTGGTCAGATCTAAAGAAACACAAACTCTAGCATTTACAGCACACCCCAATCTGGTTCTCACTATGTCAACCTTACGAACTTTCCCTACTCTGCTGCCAATGGCATTGAGGCACTCCTCAGTAAGGTATTCCAAGTTCAGATCCGGGAACCTTATCCAGGCATCCAGGTTAACTAACGCCTCAGTTTTCGTATCGAAATTCCTTTTCCATCTCCTTACAGTTAAATATCTATCCGAAATCTTCCAAGGACCACCATACAAAACTAAATCCCTATCTTCCTTTTGTTCAAACATCACCGTAAAATACCCATTACCAATGGCTAACACGTCAAACCTCCCTTTAGTATTCCACCTTTGCGACAATCTTTCAGACATAACTTGAAGAGGGAAAGATTTACCTATTAGCTTAACGATAATTGCTTGCCTCCATTCTTGTTAATGCTTAGAATTTCTTCCCTAGAAAGTGGAATCGACGGACAGAGCGGGTCGTCTTCTTCTACAGCTATCTCTTCACCCAAATCTTCACAATCAGATAACTCTTCATCGGAGGAAATTTCTTGACACGAGGACTTACCAGTCTTCATGACTTCGCTAAACTGAGTTTCGATTTTTCCTTCAAATCCTCTATTGAGCCCACGTAACCCTGGCCAGGGACATTGATAGATCTTCCCGGTATGTCGAACTCCCAATCCGACACCGTCCTTTTCTTTTTGTGATTTTCCCTGCTTCTCCTTCCATTGGGGTGGCGCTGAAGACAAAATCCATCCTTCAAACCGTGGGACTAGACATAATACGCAGAAGAACCCTGATAATCAAGGCCTCGCAAAGCCGAGCCGAAATAGAAATCAAAAGAAGGGGGAGAGCGATGACGGAGGAACTCTTCGAGGGGAAGAGAATCCCTAGAGAAAAAAGGGGGCGCGTGCTGCGCGTTCCATCTCCTCTTTAAACACCTTTCAATTGTCCCCACCAACCCATTATTACAATTATTATTATCGGAGCACTCGGGCAATCAATGATATAATTAGATAGATGTTTCCTCGAAAGAAAACACAATGATGATCAAATGGATGGAATTAGCTGGTAGGATAATGTTTCTTCATTTATTTTTTTCGAAAGAGAAAATAACTTTTTTTAGAGACAGAGCATTCATAAAAAAATGCTGAAAAAACATAGGCATCGTTGTTTTAAAGGGGAGGGAAGGGAAAATTATTGTTCATCCGGGAAAACGACCTGAAGGAATTAATTGTTGTCATTCCTAGATTTCAGTCCCGTTGGGGTACTGAGTCCCTTCTTTGGATACTAAAAACATATAGATGGTCACATAAACCTGTATGAATCATTAAATATATACATCCTTAGGTTAAAACTTGTACATATAAGGAAAAAAACTTGTACAGATGGTCATATAAACATGTACAGATGTTCATTAAAACATAATACATTCTCATAATTGAACATGTACATTCTCACATTTGAACATGTACATTGTCACATTAAAACATGTACATTCTCAAATTAAATATGTACATTCTCACATTAAAGTATATAACGGCTTCCAAATAGATTACCCTAAACCTAAAACTCGCCCTAGGAAAGCTAAAATACGTCGAAGGCATTTTTAGGGTGTAGTGGCGAGTTTAGGGTCTAACGACCCTAAACCCGCGTCCACAAACCCTAAAAATCTATCAAGTTAGTTGCTACAATATAAAGTATATAACGGTTTCCAAATAGATTACCCTATCCCTAAAACACCTCAAAACCCACCCTAGGATAGCTAAAAAACGTCGAAGGCATTTTTAGGGTTTGCTGTGGCGGGTTTAGGGACCCTAAACCCGCTACCACAAATCCTAAAAACCTGTCGAGTTAGTTGCTACAATATAAAGTACAAAAAAAATTCCAAATAGATTACCCCCCAAAACACCCCAAAATCCACCATAGGAAAGCTAAAAACGTCGAAGGCCTTTTAGGGTTCGTAGTGGCAGCACATACCCTAAAAACCTATTGAGTTAGTTGCTACAATATAAAGTACAGAAAAATTCCAAATAGATTACCCTACCCCTAAACACCCCAAAACCCACCATAGGAAAACTAAAACGTCGAAGGCATTTTTAAGGTTTGCAGTGGGCGGGTTTAGGGTCTAATGACCCTATCCCCCTGACTGGTGTTTTTTTAGTGTATCATAATACAAAATTAATGAATCATATTATCATTTTAGGTATCATCGTATACATGTAATTTTTTAGAGAAAAAAATTGTTAAAATATATTCATAACTGGTTTTGTTTTGAAGAGCTTGAATTGAGGTGAACAATAATATATTTTTTCCCTTTCAAAATTATATATTAAAAAGTTACAATAATTTAAATTTTTTATAATAAAAAAAATCCTTAAAAAAAGTAGGGAAAATTTCCCTGGGAAGGGCAAACAGCCCATTCAATTCCCATGCACGGTTGTCTTCCCCACAATTCCCGATTCCGGGGTTTTTTTTAAACGTTGTACAGAAGCCAATAATTCATTTATCGGCTTCAGTGATGCCGATAAATGAATTATCGGCTTCTGTACAACGCAAAATTCGACCGTTGGGCGTTGTACAGAAGCCGATAATTCATTTATCGACATCACTGAAGCCGATAAATGAATTATCGGCTTCTGTACAACGCCCTATATAACACTGCATTGCGCTTAGAAGTGAGGATAGAAGGCTCATTTTTCCACAAGACCTCAATTGTATCCAAATCCTCTCCTCTAAAATCCTTGTTTGCATAGGAACTATAGTACGGCTGATCAATATGATATGGGTGAGCATGGTCCGGTGGAGTCGCAGCCGTTCTGGTATGAGCTTATATAAATGATTGATTGGCTCTTCAAACTTCTGCTGCTTAATTGCTATCTCGTTGCTATTTTTCCTTCTCTTTAGCAATGTTTTTAGGATCGCGATCCTAGCGTAGGATCGTAAGTGACCCCTAGGATCGGATCGTGGGATCGAATCGTGGGATCGTTTAATCCTAAAAAGTGAGTAAATATTGTTCAAATTATACATATGTATAAACAACTTCTATTTAAAGCATAAAGTTTAATTTGAGTAAGAATATAACATTATTGAATTAAAAAAATAAAACTTAGTACCACAACAATGATAGTACGCTTACAAAGTTGGAATATAGATAAGCAAACCATAGAATTCTCATAATATTGTCCATAAAAAAGATAAATTTAATAAGATAGGTTAAACGTAAATCAAATCCACAGACTGAATAATTTTTATGTGCGTTTTTATTTCTTTCATCACCCTCCCAACAAACATTGTGAGCTACAAGTTATTTATTAACAAAATCATAGGTTTTCCCATTCATCCTCATTCAAAAGAGTAAGTAAGCAATGGAACACAAAGCCTAAATGAGTTTTAACAGCTTATTGTTTCAATTATAAATCAAGAAGAAAAAGATAAATGGTAAACAAAGTTGGGATCGATGGGATCGTATTATGGATCTAGAATGTAGGATCGTAGAATCGTGCAATGGAATCGTGATCCTTTGACGATCCTACATGGCTCCGATCCTACCTGCGATCCGGATCGTAACTATGAATTTGGATCGTAAAATCGTAGGATCGTGGGATCGAATCGCGATTTCTGTGAACATTGCTCTTTAGACATTCCTCACTCTTTCAACTATTTACTATACATATTTGAGATGGATATCCCATGTACTCTGTATCTAAATGTAGAGCTCAAATACAATCCAGATGGTATTTATTTTCATATAAATCCCAATTGGTCGAAATTTATCCATTGTGAAATTCCCCAGTCTTCCACATTTCAATCCTTCAAAGATACCGTCAAAAATCTTGTCGACTTGGAGTTAGGGGGAGATTATGTCATCACCGACATGGTTTGCAGAAAGTTGGAGAACAAATATCCAACTTGCTCTTATCTTCCACTCAAAATTACCAGCGATTCCCGGGTGAAGCTGATGATATCGAACTTCATCAAGAATTCAGACTTGTTGACCAACGTGGCTGTACAAGTTGAGTTCGAGCATGTGACTACCCCTTCTCCGGAGGAAGACAATGAAACAGATGATGATTTTTCCCTGCATCAACAAGCCGAAGATGAAAATCTACAGACTTCGGATGATGATTCTGAGATGGAGCCAGAAGATTTACCTGACGACGACGACATGGTTGATGAAGCTGGGCCCTCCACACCGTACACTCCTGCAGCGCTGTTCTCATCGCAAGTGGATTTAGAGGCCATAAGCCAGATACCATCAGACATTGATCGACGCGGTTTGCCATACTGGAGGCCAGGTCAAGAGTTTGTCGTGGGGCAAGAATTTGCTGATAAAAATGTTCTTGTGACTATAGTAAAACAGTATCACTTGGAGAGAAACGTAGATTTCATTGCCACCGAGAATAACAGGAGAATTTACACCCTAAGGTGCCGACAAGGGTGCAGTTTCAGATTTCGGGCTGCGCTGCTAAAGAATTCATTTGAATGGCGGATACGGAAATTCAGTCCTCACACATGTGCTCCAGCCAGCCGAGAGAGTAATGATCGTTTTTGACTTACAATTTCATAGCTGAAGTCATGATACCAAGGATCAAAGAGAACCCTGCTCTACAAGTGAAGACTGTGATTCAACTGATCCGCTCAGAATATAAAAGGAAGATTAGCTACAAGAAAGCTTGGTTAGGCCGTGCTGAAGCGATAAGAAGGGTCTATGGTGATTGGGAGCAGTCATTTACCGAATTACCCAGGTATATCATAACCATCAAACACTCTATACCTAATTCGTATGTCGACCTAGAGTCAATTGTTGTGTTTCAAGATGAAACTCAGACCACTTATGTTAGGCGGTTTAAGCGTTGTTTTTGGGCATTTGGGCCATGCCTCACTGCTTTCAAGTATATGAAACATCTACTTCAAATAGATGCCACCCACCTGTACGGTAAGTACAAAGGGAAATTATTGGTTGCTGTGGCTCAAGATGGTAACAACAAGATAATACCAATGGCCTTTGCTATTGTTGCTGGCGAATCTAGAGATGATTGGAAATATTTTCTTGACCGTGTTCGAAACATAGTCATTGGAGCTAGGAACGATGTGGCTAGTTATACGGATCGGGCCGCACTATAATGTCAATAATGAGGGAAGAACAGTACTGGCTTCCTCCTTATGCCCAACATTTCTTGTGTATCCGTCATATTGCTTCAAACTTTCAGACAAGATTTGGAAACAAGGAGTGGA
The DNA here is from genome assembly GCA_023374045.1 of Limonium bicolor. Lineage (NCBI taxonomy): Eukaryota > Viridiplantae > Streptophyta > Magnoliopsida > Caryophyllales > Plumbaginaceae > Limonium > Limonium bicolor. Next base: position 239,958,239 of record CM041776.1, read on the forward strand.
AGAAGTACCTCATCAACACAGGTAATTGTGAGAGATTTGTATGTCTTCATCTTTTGTTTTTATCTTTATATCTGATATTTCTTGTGCAGGCTACTATTTCAGAAGGGATATAGTTCAGGACAGATTAAATCACTTACTTTCTCTACACCCCTCAATTCCTCCTTTTTTCAACGAGCTGCCCCCTGAGAAGTGGTCACGTGCGTATGATGATGGCAAAAGGTGGGGCCATATGACTACTAACTTGGTAGAGTGCATGAATGGGGTGTTGAAGAGGGTTCGGCTCTTACCGGTAACAGCTATTGTTGAAAGCACTTTGTACAAGTTAATTGATTACTTTCGAGATAACTTAGAAACTTACACTGCACAAGGAATAGTGGGTTGTTTTTCACCAACACCTACTGGAGAAAGTAGGTGAGAACCAAACACTTGCCAACTACCACCGTGTGGTTGTTATCGATGCTATGGATTTGGTGTTTGAGGTGGTTGACAATGGGGATTCGAACTTAAGGCGTGACAAAGGTAAATTTGCAGTGCGAATTAACTCTAGGGAATGTGAATGCGGTGAATGGCAGGCGTTTAAGTATCCATGCTCACATGTCATGGCCGTGTGCTGTACTACCGCCCTGGACTGGAGGAACTACGTTCATCCAGTTTACAGACTTGAAACGATGATACAGGCTTACAGCGAGAACAAGTTTGTGCCACTAGGAAATCAAGGGAAGTGGCCCATATACGCCGGACTTCGTATTGTTCCTGATCCTGCAATGATGCGCAACGTTAGAGGCCGCCCCACATTCTCCCGTATTCATAATGAAATGGATGAGAATTATGAGCGTGAAACAAGACATTGTGGGCTATGTCGCCAACGAGGACATGTAAGGACAAGATGCCCGAATGCAAGTTATAATTAATTCCCCACTGTCATTGTATGTTATTGCATTAGCCAATTATGCTCCTGCTCAGACAGGTCGTGCCTTTAGCAAGCACAACAAAAAAATGTAATTTACCCATTGTCTTATGTAATGAATTATCTTTACATTTGCATTTGTTAATAAGCAAGCACTAAAGATTGATTTGATATACCATTTTATTGGCTTAGGAAATATTCCAAATACATAAAGCGATTCAATGACATCCATCACTGTTTTATTACAGTACGACATACTAATACGTATTCATCTTCTCATACGTGCTTTCTTTAAAAAAGAACATATATCATAGGAGTATCCACATATCACTTCTGTCGATGCCTTAGAATGGACGAGATATGCATCGTCCACCAACATATTAACCTTCGTGTTCGCTGTCATCTGAACCGTAATCTTCATTATTCTCTTCTGCCAAGGATATGCTCGTGAAATTATCACGTGGTGGTGGGGTAACTTCCCTAAATGCATACACCACATAGAATTCTAATCGAGTATAAAATTATTGATTATAAACGAACCGTTCAATCATTGTTTGAACGTGAACATCTCGTTTTATTTGCAATGGCCCCCATACAGGGCGTGGCTGGGAACACAACAGTAATCGATGAAGTATCGATTCAACGACACAATTGTAACCGTAACGCTCTTTGAACCTAGTCCACAGCATTGTCAAACTCGGCGAACGTAATATCCATTTCGACATCCAAATCGAAATGCTCAGTGGAATATGTTGTGGCAAAATACAAACCTGATTCGTTGGTGATTGGCTCAACGTCAACCAAGATAGTGCAAGGGATCTCCATTGATGAAATGCGACGATGAAGTTCAGCAAGAGTGTGGATAACTTATGCAATATAGTAATGACAATTGACGTGGGTAGTTATCTATGTGAGTGAAAGAAAAACCCTTGTTGTATTTATATGCATAGGATAAGGAGTATATATACCGTGAGAATAAAATTGAAATGCATTGGGGGACGGGGGAAATCTTATCCGATTAATCCTGTCTGCCATCATCTGCATCTAATTCTTTATCCGTTGTCTTTTGTAATGAATTGTGTTTACCTTTTTTTTTCGTTTTCCACAAACGAATAAAAATTGCTTTCAAACACCGCAGTTGTTATTCCACACGATAGATCACATGCAAGGAATAATTAAAGCTTCAATTTTTGGGCAAAGACAATATTCCAAGATAAGGAATTGTATTTATTGTAATGAGCAGAAAAAAATGTAATTATAAAAGGGGTACAGCTTGGAATGATGTCGTCATCTCTCATTTCCTCAACCGTTGCACCATTTTCAATTCATAGTATATTTCCTCACCACTCCTCAAGTAGTGAACCATAGATTAGAGTGATGTCTTCGACCAACATGTGGATGGCTTTGTACCGAGGAGATGATATTATCCTCAGACACTTTATTAATGTCTACTTGGTCAACGACATCATGCTGAGAAACGGTGTAGAAGTTGTGGTGATTAGTAAGGCTACTAACCTTTCTCTGACTAGCTCTAGGGAAGAAGTTGTCGTCAACCACTATTGTAATGTCTACCAGGTGAACAACATCACACTTAGAGATGATGGCCAAGTTGTGGTGGTTAGTATAACTTGGCTTGGTATGTTTTAGTGTATGTTTCCCAACCTACGCAGACATTTTGAAACAGTATTTGTTGCGCACTTCTCTTTTGTTCTTTGTTTTACAAAGATGGACAAAGTGGCGAATGTAAACAACGTTTGAATATGATATTAATGTGTAGATCCATTCTATGCCATCCATTGGGGGACGGGGGACAGCTTAGCCGATACAAATTGGGTAACACAATTACGTAAAACCTAATTGTTCCCTGACCTCTGTCTATCAAGTTGTTGTGCTATTATGTTATCGCATCTCGTACATTGACTCTTGCATCTGGAAATCATCGTCGTCAGGTTCAATAGGATCGTAGATAACTAGTAGTGGAATATGTGCCATGAAATCATTGTACTCCATGTAGTTTTCCATCATTCGTTGAACAGATGCGTCATTGCGTACGTGTATAAAATTCCACTCGTAATCGCCTTCCAACCCCAAATACACCATTGTTGCTATGTTTATTCTGCCAAGGATAGACTGCAGAGCACGGATGACTCGTCGATGTAGATCACTAAGATTATTAGGATACGACATATTTAGCAGCTCTGGGGGCAGGATTGTCGTTGATTTGATAAGCAGGGTACTGCAAGTCCACCCTATCTGACGCCTGTTGTGACAACTCCTGGGGGAATGACACAGACCGATGATAGTGATCTACATCAATAGTCTGGGAAAGTCTGGTGGCATATCCCCGAACACTAGGATCAGTAGGGATCCTCTGAAGCTACTCCACTGCAGACGCCTGATCAACCAGGTACAACAAAGGATTATAAAATGGTAAAAAACAATAGAACTATCAAACTAGAGGAACAGCTGACAAACAATTTAAATAAATGCTTACCACGATGACATTCCTCCTACTCTCAACAGTGAACCAAGCAACAGAATGCTGGAGGAACCAAACCATATATGCACTCCTCCTGTCCAGTGGGATGCTCCTTGGCGTCTGTGGTGTAATCACCCAGAACCGACTCCTATTGTTCCACATCTGGATGTGGTCATGGAATATTTCCCACCATCGCGCATCTGGCTTACCGGTCTGGGTGATTACATGGAGCATGTCACAGTCGAGTGGGGGATCAAGAATAGGCTGATCATACCCGAACTGGCGCAGTACCCGGTCCGGCTAGTGACCCTCTACAACATTGTAGTGGATTAAAAATAGCACTACAGCGAACTGCACTGGCTGTGGTGATCTGCCACCGTACAGCTGCCAGATCCACTACAGAACATCGAAATAAATATTAAAAATATGCAAACAAATTATAACAAATAAATTAGTATTGTAATAAGCTTGAGTTTTATATTACCTCTCCCTCGCTGGTGGAATCCTCATATTGTCCAGAGTTTGTCGCGCAACGATAGCGCTGATGCTATTTCCCTTGCCATTATATCTGCAACATGACATACAATTAGGGTTGTAGCGTAATTTTATAAAATATTATTTCAACAACCATACAATGCTTAGTTTGTTACCTATGAGCAAGTGCAAGGTGGGGTGAAAGATTAATCCGATCTGGGGTGAGTCGTGGCCTAAATGCAGGGATACGCTCGTATGCCCAGACGGTGAGCAACTTACTGCAGCCATTCAGATACTTAGAGTCGAATTTGGTGGCGTTGCACATCTCCCTATAGAAATGTGCAAGGAGCGCAGACCCCCAGCTAAGCCTCCCACTATAGCCAAAATCCTCCAACAGCAACAGATAACTGACATCCACCTTGTCCCCATTAGAGTTGGGAAACAGAAACCCTCCAATCAGTCTCATAATATATGCTCTCGCATGCTGCTGATGAACAATAGCGTCACGCTGACCAAAGTCAGCGTCTGTCTCCACAAACCTCTCAGCTAGCCACGCAATGGGTATATGGTTCCCCTTGAGAGTAGGGGGACATCACCAAGAAGCCGCTGGCACACCGCATTCACATCCACATTACTGGTGGGGAAACAGATAGGTTCCCCCTCAGTAGGCAACCCAAAAAGCACACTAACATCCTCTAAGGTTATGGTAACCTCCCCGAATGGCATCAAGAATGTGTGGGTCTCAGGACGCCATCTATCAATCAAAGCGCTGATGATGCCAGTACAGTTATTCAATCTCATATTTGCTGGCCCAAAAAAACCAGCTGTAGCAACATATGGAAGTATAGCATCATGTAGGGCAGTAGCACCCTTCCAGCAGGATCTTGTCAAATTCCTATTTTGGTACTGTGCATACATCTACATTCCATACAAATTACAATTTAATAGAGCACAAATAACAATTAACAAATTAATCATCATCAAACAAATAAGAAATATCAAAAACATAACAAAAGTTCGAATATTAATACAATAACTACATTACAATCATCTAGAATGTAATTTACAAAAATTGTTATGCTATGCTACCTACACTTAACTCATACGGTCTATAAACTAAGTAATTATATTGAATTAACAATTAAACAGAATTACTGTTACACAGACAGATAATAATTAGACTAAACAACTACATATAGTAAATGTTATTTAACTAAACCATATATAATCATCTAGAATGTAATTTATAAAAATTGTTATGCTATGTTACCTACAATTAACTCATACGGTCTATAAACTAAGTAATTATATTGAATTAACAATTAAACAGAATTACTGTTACACAGACAGATAATAATTAGACTAAACAACAATATAGTAAATGTTATTTAACTAAACCATATATAATCATCTACAATATAATTTACAAAAATTGTTATGCTACATTACCTACAATTAACTCATACGGTCCATAAACTAAGCAATTATATTGAATTAACAATTAAACAGAATTATTGTTACACAGACAAATAATAGACTAAACAACTAAATATAGTAAATGTTATTTAACTAAACCATATATAATCATCTAGAATGTAATTTACAAAAATTTTTATGCTACGTTACCTACAATTAACTCATACGATCTACAAACTAAGTAATTATATTGAATTAACAATTAAACAGAATTACTGTTACAAAGACAGATAATAGAATCCAAATAATACCAAACAATAATAAAATTACTTATACTAATCATATACAAAGAAACTATAATTATTGCATCGATTACCACTATATCAAATATCTAAATACACTAGAAATGTAAATTATTACAATATACATTAATTAGTAATACTAACCGGGTCATTGGAGGCATACGCAGCAGATATATGTGTCGTCTGCAAACTGAACGGCTGCGACTCCACCGGACCATGCTCACCCATATCATATTGATCAGCCATACTATAGTTCCTATGCAAACAAAGGATTTTAGAGGAGAGGATTTGGATACAATTGAGGTGTTGTGGAAAAAATGAGCCTTTTATCCTCACTTCTAAGCGCAATGCAGTGTTATATAGGGCGTTGTACAGAAGCCGATAATTCATTTATCGGACGCCCTTAAAAAAAACCCGGAATCGGGAATTGTGGGGGGAAGACAACCGTGCATTTCGAGATTATTGAAGGAACTCATACGTACACGACAGAGAGAGAAAGGAATAGAGTAATCGTATTGAATATACTGAACCAAATGTACAGAGAGTATTCTCTTATCACTGTTACAAGTCTAAAATACCTATTTATAGGAATGAACTAGTAACGTTAATAAACAGAAAGCCGTTACTTATTAAGCAAACCATACAGAATTGGTTCTTATACTCAACACTCCCCCTCAAGATGAAGGGCATTGAGATGCACAGAAATCTTGTTAACTAACAGAGGATAAGCCTTGCAGAGTTAGATCTCATGACTGACTGCCTCCTTCAGCCTGGATTATCTACTTCAATGCTTTCTCCAACACTCCCCCTGTCTGTAGCAGCTACTTCAGTAGGACAAGTCTGATGCAGGAAATGTTGGTATTTGTTAGCTGTTACTGATTTAGTAAGAACATCTGCGAGCTGGTGCAGACCGGGTACGTGCTTTAATGTGATCAGCCTATCCTGAAGTTTTTCCCGCACAAAGTGACAATCAATGTCAATATGCTTTGTGCGTTCATGGAAAACCGGGTTTCTAGCTATGAAAATAGCAGCCTTGTTGTCGCAGTGTACATCAATTGGAGTCACACTGTCCAGTCCCATTTCTGAAAGCAACCTTGATAGCCATGTCAGCTCTGCTGTCACCCGTCTGATTGATCTATATTCTGACTCAGCAGTTGACAAGGCTACAGTTTCTTGTTTCTTAGATTTCCAGCTAATAGCAGAGCCTCCAAGGAGTATTATGTACCCGCTGATAGAACGTCTGGAGATGGTGCAACTTGCCCAGTCAGCGTCGCAATATGCGACCAGATCAAGTGTAACACCCCAACTACAACCATACATTTAACAACACATTGCAGCGGAAATCTCAACTCATCACATTACTTAATTCAATGGTGTTACACGCCATTAACCACCCACGTGGCTAACAAGGCTAATACATATACATTGTACCGGTCTGATGGGCTAAATTCCCGAGCACTACACAATACAATCCTTATCCCATTTCCAACAATTATTATACACAAACACTCCCACTGTACCGAGTATTTACAAACTAATGCCGATAACAATTTCGGTCTTACTATGCCTACAGTACATACTCAATTTAAATGGCTACCCATGTACAGTCAGCTACCCCGTCCTACTCTCGAACGGCTTCCAGCTCCTTGTACCTGAAATAGAAAAGGTAGAAAAGGGTGGCCCCCAAGGGGCTCAGCACCTTTGCTGGTATGGTAATCCCGCAGCCCACATGCTACCGGGCCACGCACAACTAATTGTCGTCTTAGCATGCGGTTGATTACATTTGAATCATGCATGCAACTGTAACACACAACACAAAACACTTCGCCTCAATGGGCTCAACAAACGGATAATACATCCTTACTTGATAAGTCACTCAGGGTATTCATTATCCCTAGAGTGTTCCTCCTCTAACGGAGCTACTTCCTTAATAGACAACACTTACCCTTAAATCGGGTTATCCTTATACGCCTCTTGTCACAAACTGGGATTCATTTCCATGATCCACACACTCCATATCTTACAACATATCACATTCCTCACATAGCAAAACATAACAACACCTTTCTCGTTTCGACGCACACATGATAACATCGAGTTCATTTTAAACATCTAACGTATACACATCATAGCACAGCAAGGGAAATTGCCTAGCACAATATCAACACAAAACACCATAAGATCGGTTCACACAAGGAACCTTCCACCATAGTTAGTATACATAGTGAGCCTAGAGATTATTGCCAATCTCATGCTAAGCTCGTTACCAACCTCGTTACCGTCCAGTTATATCGAACGGTTAACTTAAACCCAAGGTATGTCGGATATAGTAATCCCAAGCACACCGAAATAACATTCGTATGCCCCTGTGGCCCGACGTGAGTCAGTAATTAGCTTTGGATAAGCTAAGGGAAGGTAGAAACCAAATTGGAATACCACCTATACATACACCAAGAGAGCCGAACCGGATATGACATCGACTCCCGTCCATCACACGCGTGGCCGGAACAACCGGACTCCTCACCCCCCCATTAGTACATATACACTTATAAATAAGTAGTTAGAGATCCATTATGGAGCCTACCACATCCACACCATACGTATCATAACCGAGTTAAGCACACAAGGGAGGTTCACACACTTGCATACAACAACAATATCCAACTAACTCACACATAGCCGTGGTTAGCACGTTCCCAAGGTTTGGGCCGTCAACTCCGAATACCGATCACTCATGTGTTCCTAGTTTTGGTTAGCTAAGGTTTAACACATATTTGAGGTTAAATGGTATCGGAGGCCAAATTCGCCACATAAATGAATTACTATAAACTCATTACATGTTTTAATCTTACAAGGTGGCAAACACTCAGAAAAACATATTGGCATACAAGCCGGTGTAATCCGGTAGGACACAGGTTGCAAGAAAACCATACCTGTCACCGGAGTCCACTTATCATGTCCACTTATGTTCCTCGAGCAATTCTCGAACAACTGGTAATATTACAATTACTTTCATTAACATCGGGGTAACATGATTGTTTTAAGTCTAAAGCTCATAGTTAACCCGGTTAACTAGTTAAATAACTTCACATTTTTAACTTGTTTTACTTTCACATTTTTCCCAACTTTCCACCTACTTAATTGTCCTTATATCTCACCTAACATGTCTTAAACAACCTTATAACATCATTACTAATCAATCCCCATCATTACATATCATTTTATAACCTTAACATTTAAATCATCTCACTTGAATTAATCTCTCAAGTCCATACATATTTATCTTTCTAACCATCAATACTCTCTTAATGGCATACCACTAATACCACTTAACATTCTTAAAATTAATTTAATTTTTTTTTTTTAAGGTCCGACCGACCCCACCGACCGACCCACCCCCTGGGTAGGTCGGCTGCAGAGAACATCCAAATTCACAGTTTCAGCCCGACCGACCCAGACTGGGGTCGGTCCCCTGGGTAGGTCGGCTGCAGAAACTTCCCTTTCATTGTCAAACCTTCTCCAAATTTTTCCTCAAGCCTCCTAATGTGTTCTAACATCATTTGGCACATCAAACACACCTTTAGCCATGTACTAACACTAGTACAAAAAACGTCTATTTCGGCGCCCCTATTTCGGCGGTTGTAGATAAAACCGCCGAAATAGAGGCCCGAGATGTTAACAGTATGTAAAGAGGGGGTCTATTTCGGTGGTTCCTAGATATGAACCGCCGAAATAGGCCCTTTTTAATAAAAAAAAATTAAATAGACCTATTTCGGCGGTTCCTTACACGAAACCGCCGAAATAGGTGTTTCTATTTTCTTTTTTTTTAATTTAATCATCTATTTCGGCGGTTCTTTGTTAGGAACCGCCGAAATAGGTCTCTTTAATTTTTTTATTATTAAAAAGCCTATTTCGGCGGTTCATATCTAGCAACCGCCGAAATAGGTCCTTTTAATTACCCCCCCAGCCCGATTCGAAACAATTACGTTTCAATTACGCTAATTAACCTAACCCCTCTTCTCGCTCTCTGTTCCGCGGCGATTCCGAAGCCACCACCGCCACCACAGCCGTATTCCGCCGCCCTCCTCCTCCTCTCGCCGTCGCCGGTGTCGCGCCGTCGGTGGTGGTCCACGTGTGGCGTCGCCGGCCTCAATCCGCCACTCAACAGAGGCGAACAGAGGTGAGTGATAACTCTCGTTTTTTTTATTTTTGTTTTATTAATTGTTAATTTGTTGTAAATATTGTTAATTGTTGTTAAATTGTGATTGTGGATGATTAGCTTTATTGTGTGGTGTAATCTTTGCTAGATTTGGTTGTTAAACTATTAAATTTATGTATGCACACAAGGTGTTCGATGAAATGTCCGAGTGAATTTTTGTGCTGTTTTTTTGCCCTTCTTTTAAGTATAGTTAGATTGTTTAAATTCCCGGACTATTGTGAATCGATCTGTCTATTCCCTGTATGGAGTCTTTGTCTCAACATTTCCACTTTGTACAATAGAAGTTTTGGGAGAAACTCCATTGTTTAGAGTTATATTAGGCGTCCATGAGAGAAACTTAATGTAAATTAAGAGGTAATGTATATGATAAGAGGTAATGCATAAAATAGTGCGTTAAATTGTAAAATTATAAAATTGAAACGTATATATTACTTAATATAAAATAGTATAATAATAAATACAAATTTATATTATAAAAAGGCTATCAATATGTATAATCAATTATTTAGTACGAGTTGTAAGGAAATTTGTTTATCTAATTTTTAATATAAATTGTAATAACTATAATAAACCATGACATAATTAATAAGTTGTTTATTATCAATTTCATATATCTTCATCATATATTATTTAGAATAGATATACGTTAAAATAAGTTTAAACTCCCATTGTAGTTAGTGAATTTAGTTAGTTAAACTCACTCAGTTAATTTAATTCGTATTTTATAAATTAGTAGCAAAATGTACGTAAATAATTAATTGTTGTAAATATTTATATGTTGTCAAAAAAAATGTTAAGGAATTTAGTTAGTTTTTCGGGCTTAGTTAATTCAATTACTGTGAGTTAAACTTATTTTAAATTCACTACCAACAATGGGAGTTTAAACTCACTTAGTAATTTAATTCGTATTTATTAAATTAGTATCAAAATGTACGTAAATAAATTAATTTTTGTAAATATTAGAGAAAGTGTTTGAAATGTATATGTACAGTGCTTGTGTGAGCAAGTGAATATGAAAGTTGTAAACGCAAAGTATAAATAATCAAATTTTGTAGTGAGTTTAGAAGAAAGAATAGTAAAGAAGAAAGAGTGTATAAAGTAATGAGTGAGCAGAAGATGATTATTATAGATAGAAGTAGTAAAAAAGTGTAGAAATGATAAGTAGAAAAAGAGTAGAACCTTTCGTAGTGTATAATTGAATAAGAGCGTGAACAGCAGTCATAGTAGAAAATATTGTAGTAGGTGCGGTATTAGCCGTTTTGAGCGTTTGAGTAGGTGTGAGAATGTATTTATATATAGATGAGTATTGTATATTCGTTAAGTTAATATAAAATTATATAATTGATCTGAATGTTGTTCAATCTTTATGCGTTGCCTCTGTAGAGATTGGTGTTGCTACACGCGTCTCGCACGCCCGATTGAGAAAGGGGCTGAAAACAATTCATTTATGAACCGGTATTTTTTTTTAATTTAACTCTTCATTCTCTTCATTCACTGTAATATAATCTAACTTATCATTTTTCTCTTTTGTGTCTCTACAGATAAATACTTAAGGACTTCTTTACCATTTGATGGTATTGAAAGCGGAGCGAGAGCAGCATTCATTTTCGAACCGGTAATATAATCTAACATATCATTTTTCTCTTTTGTACTTTGTATTTGATTTCCACAAATTATTGGAATTTCGTTTGATGAATGAATTTGGTATATATTAGTTTGGTGAATGATTGAAATTTGTTGCTGAATAATTGGTGAATGCTTAATAATAGGCATAGTTGTGTCTTTATTTTACTTTGTATTTTATTTCCACAAATTATTAAAATTTTGTTTGATGGATAAGTTGGTTTAGTTTGATTTGTGATGGAAATTTGTGTTGATGAATGGTTGGTGAATGCTTAATAATAAGCATGGGATAGGTAAATTATGCAAAAGTCATGCCGTTTTTTTTAAAAAATCTCTTCGTAATAATTTGTTTGCTGTATGTGTATATGTCTAACAATATCTAATTTTTTTTATCAGGTCCGTTATTCCCTCTCTTTTTCCCGCCTTCTTCCATTACTTTCCTCTTTCCTCCTCTGTGCACAATAAGTAACTAAACCTTTTTTTGTGTAATAATGCAATTATGTATTTAAATATAAGTGCTAGTACATAATTTAGCTTCATTCCCTATTTGTTGATGCATTTCTTTTTTAATTTATTTTTTGTTGCTCCCTTGCAGAGACATATCAGAAGTGGTATTGCTGCATCTCTCCGACAGAAGCCTACCTCTCAGGCACCAGTCTCCCCTGTCCATAAATCCTTAAAAAACAAGTACGTATTCTAACTCTCGATTCTTTGTTAGTCTGTAAACCGGTTTGAACTTATACAGTGGAGAATTGAAAGCGTTGATTTGATGATCTGAATTTGCAATTGGTTTTCAGCTAGCTAGTAAAGAATTGATTTATTTTAATTGTTGGTTGCTGCCATTGTTGGAATGTTTGTGGTTGTGATGACTTTGGTGAGTGCTGAATAATAAGCACGGGATGTGTACAATTACGCAAAGGTCATGCCAAATTTTTTGTAGAAAAAGTATTCGTAATATTGTTTTAAACACCGGTTTCTGTTTTAGAAGTGCAACAATTTCTTAAATTGAAAATGGTAGTTTATTTTGTGTTTGCAACCTTAGAGTTAGGCTAGACTAATTGACAATCATCCCAGTCATGCTCCATTAGGAAATAAACATGTGCAACTTAATACAGGCCATATTCTACAAAGGATCTAACTCACACCTGTGATCTGTTGCACATGTAGTATGGAGCGTGACTGGATGTATGGTGATAGAGGCGAACATTTTGACAAAATGCTGAAAGAGTTTTGCAAAGCTGCAGTGCAACACAAGGACAGGACAAAGGCGGAGAAAATTCCATGTCCTTGTGTTGATTGTGGTGTGGTTAACATTATTCAAGCATCAACCTCGTACAACTCCATGTGAAGACCCGTGGTTTCATGCCACATTATACAAAATGGATTTTTCATGGAGAACGTGTTGAAGATAATGCTTCATCTTCCTACAGTCACGATCGGTGTAACTCAAGAACCGAGCAGACATTCGATACTACTAACGAGTCAGAACTCCCAAGCGCTTCCGGAGTCAATGTTGACAGTGAGTCGACTTATCATGATGAACAAATTGACGAGATGCTTGGTAACGTTGAGGATAACTTTGTCGACCGGCCGGATGAGTATCAAAGGTTGTTGGACGCATCCAAAACGGCGTTGTATCCTACTTGCACTAAGTACACGAAATTGACAGCTATATTGAATTTGTTCAACCTGAAGGGAAGATATGGATTGAGTGACAAAGGTTTCACGGCATTCCTCGAGCTGATTCATGATATGCTACCGGATGAGAACGGTCTCCCTACGACCACGTATGAGGCAAAGAAATGGGTGTGTCCAATGGGAGTAGAGTACAAAAAAATTCACGCGTGTCCAAACAACTGTGTGTTGTACAGGGGTGAATACGAAAATCTGGACAATTGCCCGAAATGTTCGTTGTCCCGGTATAAGCATAAAGATGGTGAGTACTCCTCCGTTCAGAAAAAAAGCCCTCCAGCAAAACTTGTTTGGTATTTGCCGATTATACCCAGATTCAAACGGTTGTTTGCGAATCCGAAAGATGCAAAGAACTTACGATGGCATGCCGAGGGTAGAAAGAGTGATGAGAAACTAAGACATCCAGCAGATGGGCCTCAGTGGAGAAACATCAATAGACGGTTCAAAGAACATTTCGGACATGAAGATAGGAATCTGAGGCTTGGGTTATGTACTGATGGAATGAACCCGTACGGCACATTGAGTAGTCAACACAGTACATGGCCTGTTCTGCTAGTGATCTACAATTTGCCCTCATGGTTGTGTATGAAACGAAAGTACATCATGTTATCGCTCCTGATATCTGGTCCCAAGCAGCCAGGTAATAGCATTGATGTGTACCTTGCCCCTCTGATCGACGATCTGAAGCTATTGTGGAATGAGGGGACCGTGGTATATGATGCTTATGCAAGAGAGAATTTCACGCTCAAGGCTTTGTTGTTCTGTACCGTCAATGACTTCCCTGCGTATGGGAACTTGTCCGGTTACACGGTTAAAGGAACATTTGCATGTCCCATATGCGAGGAAGACACTTGTTCGGACCGTTTAAAACATTGTGGGAAGAATGTTTATATGTGTCATCGACGTCTTCTCCCCGAAGATCACCCTTATCGAGTAACGAAGAGAAAGTTGTTCAATGGTCAAGCCGAAACTCGTGTGGCCCGTCTACCTCTGACCTCTGAGGAAGTGTATGAAAAGGTTAAGGACATTGTAAATGTATTTGGAAACACATCAAAACCGACGAAAAACATTTGGAAAAAGTGTTCTATCTTTTGGGAACTACCTTATTGGCGTCATCTTTCTGTGAGGCACTGCTTAGACATCATGCACATTGTGAAGAACGTTGGTGAGGCAGTGAGTGGGACTTTACTCAATATACCCGGCAAAACAAAAGACGGATTGAAAATCAGAAAGGACATGCAAACCATGGGTATACGAAAGGAGTTACACCCACAAGAGAATGGGAAACGAATCTACCTACCTCCTGCATGCTACACGCTCTCAAAGGCTGAAAAGATTAGTTTCTGCAAATGTCTGTACTCGGTAAAAGTACCGTCTGGATACTCTTCAAACTGGAAGAACATTGTATCGATGCCAAATCGATAAACCAGAATAGTGGGGTAAAAATTGAAGCTGCTGCCACTGAGTACCACAGCGGTAACCGATCTCAACCAGTTAGTAATTGGTATTATGGTGTCATCGAGGACATCTGGGAACTAGACTATGACATTGATTCCTTTCTGTTGTTCCGGTGCAAGTGGGTGGACAACCGACGCGGGTACCAAAATGATGGAGGGCTTACCATGGTTGATCTTTCACGGTTACACGGTTATAATGATGATCAATTTGTTCTGGGAAAGGATTGCGAGCAAGTGTGGTATGTTGAGGATCCGAAAGACTGCAGATGGTCTGTTGTTCTTCCAGGAAGAAGGCCGGTTGTAATGGAAAATGAAAATGAGGATAACGATGAAAATGGGACTGTAGAGGAAACATCCTTGTTTCCTACTGGATTACCGGATTCGATTGATGATACTGAAAACGATTTGCTCTACGCACGATCAGACCATGATGAGGGTGTTTGGGTAGAAAATATGAAATGATTTATGTTTTTGTACGTGTCAGGTAATGTTGTTAGTAGAATGTAGACTGTAATATCATCTTAACTGTTATTGTTATGCATCATAGTATTTATGTTATGAGTTTAACTGATGAAAATGCTTTATGATTTTTTTTTGCAGTGGATGATCACCCTATGATGACCCCATTGGACGGCTTATCTCGACTGGAGAACCTGAGCCACAGCCGAATAGACCAAGTAAGCGGGTCACGAGAGGAGGAAAGAAGAAGAAGGACCAGTTAGCAGTACACGAGACTGAGGCTGGCCCTTCACAGCAGACCGAAGAGGAGTCGGTTGTGCCACCAGAGGCGAAGAAGCAGAAGAAAGAGGTGCAACACGTGGGCTGAAGGCTAACAAGGGCCCTCCTACAAAACCGGTCGACTTCAATCAATTCAACCAGCCCCATGGAAATTGGAAGAATGACTTCACCGCTTACGGTAGCCATTTGGTGAAGTCATATTGCGACATAAACCACACCTGGAAGCAAGTGCCTCAATCATTGAAGGATACTATGTTTCAGCGTCTTCAGGTAAATCTCTACATTATTACTATGATCTTTTGTGAAATAATAGAACATTTATGTTTACTTTACTAACTGAATGATCATGTACGTAGTCTCGTTTCTCCGTGGATCCCGCACTTAAAAACGATGTGCTATCAGCGATGTCGAAACAGTTCCGGGACCACAAGAATAAGTTGGCTGACAAGTACATCTACAAGATGCCTACTCCAGAAGATCCAGATGAGCCAGATCATGGTGGAGACGGTGTGAGACCACCATGGGAGGTTTACGAGGGCATAACAGAAGAGCAATGGCTACAATTTGTTGAGAGGCGTCACACACCTGAGTTCCAGGTGCACTTTATTGTCATACATACATAAATTAATCTTAATTTCTTATGTTTTTTGTGTTCAATTTCACTTAACATGATCCCATTAATTTATGCAGGCTCTCCGTGCGAAACAACAAGCAAATGCTAAGAAGAATCTGTACCCTCACCACTTAGGTGGAAAAAGTATTGCTCAAAGGGTACCAGAATGGGAGCAAAAGGGATATCTGCCCACGGATGGCTCATTGGATGCCAGTGGCAGAAGAATGAAAGTGTGGGAGTTAAGCCACATTCCGAAGAACTCTACTCCCGAAAATCCTCAATATGATGAAGCCACGAGAGCAGTTATTGCTCAAATGGTAAGTGATATCATTTCATTTTCAGTCAAACTGTTCATTTCCTTTGTATATGAACTTATGTTAAACTAATAACTGTATTTTGTGTGTTATATTAGGGTGAATTAAGCTCTCAGCTCACCCAGGGCACCTGGACCTCACAGAGGAATGATGATCCTCTTACACGCGCTCTTGGTAAGAAGGATCATCCAGGTCGTGCCATTGGGTTTGGTGGGCACGTTGGTATCCGCCAGGCATTTGGCGCACCCGGGTCCAGAATCAGCCGGGGACAGTCGATTAGCTACGAGGAGCACCTGAGAGCGATGGCTGAGATGGAGCAGAGGATTACTCAGAACGTCGACGAGAGGATCGCTCAGGCTATATCAAGGATTCAGCCACAGCAGCATGAAAGCCAAGAGGTTTCTCGACCACCAGTTGATCAGTCACCCATTCAGCAGCAGAATGCACCGGTAGTGAGAAGTAGTGTCCACTCGGCTGATCCGTTTCCCTATGCATCTCTACAGGTTAGACTTACATTTCAATTGAGTACATGACGATTATGATTTTTAACTTGATCACTAATATCATCATAGAAGAATTCTCAATTTTTATCTAAACAAGTTCCACATAACACTCAGGCACCCACTGAGTGCCATCTGTTTTTACAAATTGGAGTACAAGAGGTCATGGTTGCATGGGGAAAACTTTTCCCCTCTCGTCCAAGTGATATTGTGCACGGTGAACCACTCCGACATTACCATGCACGAGTGCTTGTAGACGAATTTGTTGCAGAGCATGCTGACGTCGGTTTACCGGTGCCGGTCCCACAAAGACCTACCGTGCGTTCTGCACAAACTGCGACAGTGCAGTGGCCTGCACGATTGGTCAGACTCCCTGGGCAGGTATTACTCTTAACCGTTGCTATAAAACTATTGGTGTACCACCTTGCATCCATATACTTAATTAGACTAATATCATAGGATATGACCCCACCGAAGACTGATAAGGGCAAAGGAAAAAGAATTGCCACACCTGTGCAATCAAAGGCATCCACAAATTTTGTGCTTAGACCTGCTTTGGTGGAGAAGAGAATATTGGCCGGCTTGTCGACCAATATGCAGATTCTGCATTCCTCGTTGTTGGTGCTACCACCGGATAGTGATTCCCTCATTGTGGAAGATCCCGAGCGGATATTTCACTATATAGTTCAAGGAGAAGATATACATCGATTTGAGATGTATATGTCCGACTTCGAGGAGTGCTTCAGGAGGGATTGGTTGAATGTGTCGATTATCAAGTCGGCCGCCATGTGAGTGACTTCTACCTTTTATATTTTGAATTCATTAATTGGTGATGAATTAGATGTTTGAATATAAAGTTAATGACTAATGATATTGCCTCATAGGTGGGTGCATGATAAGGCGATCAATGTCTATCAAGATCAAAGATTTGGATTCCTGTGTCCTGCTATGTGCAATGAAGTCCAGATGACAAGTGATCCGCAAGGCCTTATGCAATATATGACGAATGCCCTCTATGAATGTTCGAAAAAGTCATTTATTATGCTGCCATATCATTCAGGGTATGATATTTGACTATTTCTATTAGTATTATCTAAAACATATAGTTTGTGTTAGTTGCTTAATGATTTCAACACATTGTGTAATTTGTGGACAGTCGACATTGGTCATTGCTTGTGCTGGTGATGGGGAAGCACCCACGAATCTTGCAATTTGACTCACTTGGTGCGGGTGCCAAGAGACCGAAGATCGTCCACCGCAATACTGGGGTAATTATTTTGTTATCGTAAACAACAATTATTTTACATAACATTAACTGTTTCATAATTTGCTACTGATGCTTAAAACTATATATATTGCTGATGTATATAGTTCCATGAAAGCTGCATTAAGACTCCAGGGTATAACAATGAAGAATCATCCCTTGGAACACTGTCAAGGTACTCTATTAATTGATAAATTTGTGTGATAATGTTTAAACTTGTTTATAACTGTCAATATGTGTGTTTGTATAGTGTCCGATGCAGCCTGGGGGGTCAGAATGTGGATACTATGTCATGAGATTCATGAGTGACATAGTAGGAGCGGCGAACCTTTTACCAGAGCACTCGTTAGACATGGTAACATTCTTTGAAAGTTTCAGTTATGCTCTTTACATGTTGTTAGACTTGTACGTTTTAGATTAATGTTCATTTTTTTTCAAGGCTTACGAACAAGTGTTCAAAGATGGTCAGTATGATGATGCTCAAATTGTTGAGATGCTTGAGGAATGGTCGGAGTTCGTCTGCACAAGTTTAATGAATTGATGATCATGAAGATGTTTTGCTAACTTTTTCGAGTATGTAAATATAACTCTGTACACTTGTGGATGGTGTAATGGTAGATTTGAATTGTAATGGTGTTTTTTATTTGTATTGAAAGTGTGAAAGTAAGTGTAATTGCATTGGTTTTGTTAACTCTCAAATTGTGGTGCGTCGTTGGTATTAATTGGGAGCTTTTATAACTTTTTAAATGTGTGCTGGAGCTCCCTGTATGGATGAAGCATTATTACAGGTCTGATTGAATCAAATGTGGTGAATATATATATATATAAGCTGGGATGGAAAAAAACAAAAAAAAATATACCTATCTCGGCGGTTCTTAGAGAACAACCGCCGAGATAGGCCCCTGGGATTGACCGTGTGTGAGATTGACCATGGGTCTATCTCGGCGGTTGTTCTCTAAGAACCGCCGAGATAGACTCATGGTCAATCTCACACACGGTCAATCCCAGGGGCCTATCTCGGCGGTTGTTCTCTAAGAACCGCCGAGATAGGTACATCTAGTTCGGCGGTGCTCATTTCGGCGGTTCACAACCGCCGAAATAGGCCCATTGGAACCGCCGAAATAGGCCTTTTTTCTACTAGTGTAAACTCTTTAAATCACACTCCAAAACCATCTTATCATTCACAAATTTCTTACAAAATTCTTAGCACTTGGAATGTTTTCTCCTTAAGATTTCTAAGTGGTATTTCACCAATAATGACCACTATACCAAGGTGTTTCCTCTACACCTTAACATCATCTCTTAAACTTCTTTTCTTACTAATTAAATCTCCTTTTTCACATCTTACCTAAACATCACTTCTTTCTTATCATCAATCATTACCTATACCTTATAATAACTTCTCCAAGACTTGACACACCCTAGAAACACTCATTTGATTTATAGAACTTCCAAGATAATGCCTAAATCCTTGTAACACCTTAATGCACGTTTTCTTCCTTAGTGAAACATTTACTCATTCCTAATAATTCCTAGTTCACCCAAGTTCATTCAAGCACTTAAAACTCTTATACATTTTACAAAATTTTCCATGGGTTCTCTTAGCACATCCTCATTCCAAGGCTCATAGTTTTCACTATTAAACACTCAAGAACACCTAAATCCATCAAGAACTTTCTCACACACAAACTTCACCAAATTTACACTACATCACAATATAGTGCATAAACTTAATTGCTTGGCACTTAGGCCCTTAAATAACATGGCTCTTAGGCCCTTAAATAGCATAAACCTTAAACACTGAATTTCCCACATAAGTAATGCCTTTGACCTGCAAATACACCCAATAATACATATGCCCTTAATAAACTCCTTTTTGGATAGTTTGCTATCTCATTTCCCATTGGCTCTTTAGGTAGTTTTTAATAAGCATTTTAAAGCTCAATTTCCTAGGACACATAAAACTTCATTAAGATAGCTCATTTACCTCTCTTTCTTCAAAACTTCCTCACTTGTTTTTCCTTGCCCTTCTTGATTAAAAATTGGCAAGGTGTTTTTGATTGCTCGTCAAACTTCTAATCAATATACAAATAAAGATAATGAGCATTAAGCATTATACTTAAGCTCATGAACAAACCCTAGATTAACATAAGTGTTTTAAACACTAAAATAGATATTTACCTTGGATTTAAATGAAAATTTGATTAAGTAGCAAGAGAGGACTCCACCAAGTCCTTTGAATTTTGGAATGAAGCTAAACAAAAGCAAGAGAAGACACATTACAAGGTGATTCTCGGCCATGAATAAAAATGAGAGGAAATGCTAGTTTTCTTAGACTTTTATTACCTTAGAACCAAGAAGAACAACAAGGTGCAAGAAATGGAGCTTTTCCTCAATCAATGGAGATTCTCCATGGAATCAAACTTGAGCTCTTGAAGTTTTGAAAAGAGGGAAATTAAGGGCTTGGTCTAACTAGCACAAATATGCTCTTAGAATTTGATTTGGAGCATGGAGTTGGATTTGGCAAGGAAATGAAGTTGAAGAAGAGTGGTTGCTGTAGCATGAACGGTTTGGAGTTGGGAGAACCATGAGGAAGACGGTGGGAAAGAAAGGAATGAAGAAAAGTGAGGTGAGAGGTAAAAGTGTGAGATATTTATGTTTATAAAGTAAATAGTCTTTTACTTTATCCTTTCTTCTTTAATTGACTTGCTGGCCAAGTGTGATGACTCACACTTCAAAAACCGTCCCCCCTTCTATATTAAAGATATATATGGCCTTGTTTGACCATTTAACATCTTATGTTGACTTATGACTTAAACTAGCACTATTTGAGCACTATTCACAAACTAAGGCACATAATTGTGAAATTTTTGATTTCCCATTGATTTAGACTTCCTAATGTGATACTAAGTAGTACACATGTTGATTAAAGAGTAATGATGGACATCTAGCCATTCAAAACTCATTTACAAGACAATTTTTCAAAAACGTGCTTTAAGACTCCTTAAAGCACTTTTGTGTCTTAACTTGTTTTCAAGCTTGGTTTTCTTTGGTAATTGATTTAATATGTTCATCAATATTTATAAGGTATAGGTATGACCATTAGGTCATATACAAATTTATCCCAAGCTTAGAGCACATTTTAGCCCATATTGACCTTAAGGTATTTATTTGTGTTTTGTTTGGTTTCATTGTCTACCAAGGTTTCCTAAGGACTTAATTAGCCTTATAAAGTCATAATTAAATATTATCAAGTCTGGTAGGCTCTTTGGGTCCTAGCCAAGTTCACTCCAAGCTTAGAGCATGTTTTTGCTCAAACCGTGTCTTAGTGTTTTATTGTGTTTTACCATGGTTTAAATGGTTCATTTATGTTTCTAAGGCACTTTTTAGCCTTTAAATACCATAGTTTAACATTTACACAACATACCAAGGTTTGGGGTATTTCAATCTACCCCCCTTAAAAGAACTTCGTCCTCGAAGTTCACATTTCCTCGCATCATTGGATTAGAATACGGGAATTACTTATAGCCATAACACTTCCATTACCAACCACCCTTTACATCTAACCTCGGACTTAATGGTCCGGGCAACATACCCACATTATACATAAATATCATACTCACATGGTAACCTCGACTTAATGGTCCGGGTACCTTCACCACACTTGCACTTACATAATATCCCTCAGACTCTTAGGTCTGGGTGACATAACCACATTGGACTCGCAGGCCCGGGTAACACAATCAATTCAGAACCCACCCACATTAGAACTCAAGGTCTAAAATAATATTTATTACTTATTCCACACAACATGTCTTAGCATGTATATCAAACAGAAATACCTTTTCCATCTCTCCATGGGTTCGAATCCCACGTTGAGTACATAACACTGTGATCCCGCAGAACCCGGTCGCGATGGACACCTTCTGGTCCCCGTTCCTTTGGGAGATCAAAACATTCACTTAATTTTCAACATATATACTTCTCATGTCACCGGTCCGAAAACAAAGGCTCATACGTCCTCAGCTCGTGAGCAAGTACTACAAAAATATTCTTTACTAGGTTAAGTATAAGAAGATCTTTTATTCAAAACATTAATCGATTGTTTGAAAACACCAATTAAAAATCCTTTTTGAAAACACCACACAACTCCAAGTCCAATTTATGCTCCTTGTATTTTTCTTAACATGGTTGTTGTGACCACTTACAGGGAGCTTCAAGAGTCATTCAACCCTGATGTGATCAGCATCAGTGTTGAACTATCTTTCCACCCCAATTTGTGTTCGGCTTCCCTTGACCTCATGATAATCAAGTTTCACCTCCCACTCATTTCAACCAACAACTAATTCAAGCATGTCCCATTTTCTATCTTTAAATCATTCTAGTCATAATCATTACAATCTCCAAGGGATAGAACTCCGTCTATCAATCATCATCCAAATCCAACTTAATTCAAGTTACCTAGGGAATTTAATTCTCACTAGGTTCTATGTCGGTCTCATACCCCTTCATAAATCACAACACTGTATATATACATATATTTTATCAAAATACAATACATGGTTACATTTATGCACGTCGGGGTTT
Organism: Limonium bicolor; assembly: GCA_023374045.1. Classification (NCBI taxonomy): domain Eukaryota; kingdom Viridiplantae; phylum Streptophyta; class Magnoliopsida; order Caryophyllales; family Plumbaginaceae; genus Limonium; species Limonium bicolor. The sequence goes on from CM041776.1 coordinate 239,980,824, forward strand.
TAGTTCCCCGGGAGTTTCTTTACTCCCTTCCACTTGTACTCTCACACACCACTGTTAACAAAATACACCACCTATCACAATGGCATTCGCATCTCTTGTGCGCAATTACCACAATTTAACCATGAATGAATACGTATGTTTATGTAACGCACGCACCACTCATCTAAACAAACCATTTGGCTATGCACAACATAATTCACGTAACTTGTACAGTAGAACACACCAAGCGCTTTGCGCTCTACCCCCCTTAAAAGGGATTACGCCCACGTAATCAATCACTGAACTTGGCTAAAATGTTATGCCGTCGTGAAGTATTTTAACTTCCACGTGGTCTGGTATACAGTGCGTTCTGGTTAGAGGATCTTAACCTTATTGGCGGTTTTTAGTCCCTAAACCAAGAATTCTCATTGGAGTCTATCTAACTCATAACCGATTTCGGTCCTGGCCTGTGAGGCTTCTAGACATTGATAACTAACCATTTATTCATATTCACAATGTATATCCGGTATCTGACGCATGGGCTCACTGGCCTCTGTTCGCAACTCTGATAATTATAGAGCTAGTTTGCCCCATTCGTTACTGTTACTATATTGTACATCTCCAATGTATTACCCTTATCTTGGTAATAATGGTTTCTCAACCGACGCATGGTATCTCTTACCCTGAGCGAATTCGGTGAGTTTCAAAACTTTCCATCCACTTCTCCAATAGCTTACAGCGTAAACTACTATGTAATTCACAATGATTGACTTGCTTCTACCGACTTATTGTCGGTTAAGATTGAGCTACTACCTAATGTGTAGTGCTCTCTCGGTTATTTCCCACACCTGGGGTATATTTCACACCGACATTTGGTATTTAGTGCCACTGTTATCACTTATTCTTAACCATACCTCCACCTTTGGTTTCGTACAAGTACTCTTCCATTGGTATGACCTTGCATTTCCTATGCATCGGCCATTACAACATTATTCCTCCACAATTACCATGCTTCTGATTCCTAGCTATCCCACTCGATCATTACTGCGCAAGTGCAATACCAAAACACTCAGTCATACAGAGTGCAGAGGCGTAAACCCTTGACAGTAAATCTCTCATGCGATTGCGATAGGAATTTACACTGTGTTTTACTGAAATTCTTATTACATAATACTTGTCACCGGCTTACTGTTCGGTTCGTTTGCTATCATTTACTGTTGTGCCTCCACTGGGTTTAACTCATAACTCTGCTCACTCACTATTTTATCATCTAACAATACTCACACAACGGTCGCTTATTGCGCACCGTATCCTTACTCATTATACAACATCAACTTATACTGCATCCGCTATTATATTAGCTTCCGCTATTACGCTGGGTTTATCTGGCCACTTATTTGGCTGATTTTTGAATATACTACTATTTTTCTTGAGCCCTTATGTTTCTTGAGCGTTGTTCGCTACACATTTAGCTTCACACACCTATGGTGATTGCTATCAGACTTATTACTCTTCCTGTGTACACAACTGGTACAAACACTTCTTTTCGTATTATTTTATTCAAATCATCATGGGGTAATAACAACGTGGTCCATCCTCCACATATTTCTTGAACTTGGTCCACACAACTACCGCTCTCGCGGTTTCACAATATCGAGAGGTATCCCCACTCTTAAAGCAGTGGTTCGTTCTCCGCTCTATTTCCTTGTGTAACATATACTTTTACAACCGATCACATTACATAACACAAGTTGTTGTGGCTTATAAGCCTTACCGTCACGATTCCTTCCAAGTTGTCTCTTTGGCAACTTAGGGTCTTACTGTTGAGTAGGTTATCTTCAGCGTTTAATCCGAGTATTTGTTTCAACTCTTGCGTTTCAATTATATTGCTCTATCTAGCAATGTTTGATCCAATCACCCCTCATGGATTGCTCCTGGGTGTTGTTAAGGTATGCCACTTCATTTGGCTTGCATCTATGGGTAAATTCAGTAAACTACACCTTCCTATGTTCTTAGCTGGGTATTCGTTCCAGCTATCATGTTTCATCCCTCAGGCTTATTAAGACATATGTGATGTCTTTACATAACAGTCCGTGCTCTTCGCACTTCTTGACTCTATACATTTCCTTGAAATAAACTCACTAGTTCCTTTAGTCCTTTTTAACTTAACTGGGTTCCTTTACTCCAACCATTCATGGTAATCCTTAGCTCTTACTTGACTTTTACTGCTGACCGTAGTATGGAGTCGACTACTTCCCGTGTTCTGGACTCTACTCGTATACATATATGGGGTATCATATTGATACATTGCTACTTACCCAACTAACCTATAAGTAGGTCTGTCAGGCCCACATGCTCCTATCGGAGTGCGGTCGTCCCACAACACAGTTGGTACACTTGTAGTGTCCGTCACACGCCTAGGTGAAGTATTCTGTTGTCAACTCCCTTATATTGTCCCGTGACAATATTCATTCCTTGCTTCCCGAACTTAATCGAGGGAAAGTTTATCCACTGTTGTATCCTTCTCAACAGCCCCTGGTTTCACTGGTTTGGTTTTAAAAGAAGGTTGGAAAGAAGTGTTGGTTTGAAAGAAAATTTTGGTTTTGAAAGAAAAAGGGTTTGAGTAAATCTGAGTTGAAAGAAAATTTTCATGGCTTCACAACATCTTCTTACCTTAACCAAGTCTAGCTTCTTGCTGACTGGTGTATTTACAATTACAGAGGTTAGACTGTTAAGCCCTTCCATGGTTATAATGATCTCACTTAACTTCATGGTACTTTACCAAGTACTTCGTAGTGGTTATAAATTTCCCGAACAGCCCTGCTATAGCAGCACTTGCTATGGCAAGTGCGCCATGCTAGCTGGCTATCGGTTTAACACATACCGGTTGTGGTATTGTTTTTACCCGCACTATCATCAGTGGCCTTGTTGGCCCTTACTGATCTTACTGCCTTGATAATAACTCTTCTAGGTGACTTCTCACATCTTCACATGATAATCATTAACTAGGGTGTCTCCCATTCTAGGAGTCCCTATTTTTGTATTGTTTCCTCTTGGTAGCCCGTTCCACGCATTGTCGTGGTTGCTGAGACTTGTCTCTTGTTTGGGCACTACGTTGTAGTTCCTTTGTCGGTTGATACACCGTTGGTGTATTATTTATCAACTGTGGTCCCGTAGACACTCGTCTCGGGTTTCACCAATCCACTTCTTGCCTGTTGCACGGTCGGTGCGTTGCAAGCTGGTTATTCTCGACTGCTCTGCATGTCGACCCAGGTTGCCGGAATTTCTATTCTCTTATACACAAAATTCTTCATTCTTCGCTGTTAAATGCGGTTAACATTGTTCAGATGGAAACCGTCTCCGGGATTCCCACTTTTCGGGATCTACCGTTTTACAGGTTCTCCGTACCCTAAAGGTATTTAATAACAGCCAGATCGGGTATTCCCGAGTAAGAGTGGACTTCCATCTCTCTGGCGTTGTTTCCCCAAGTTATATACAGGGATTGTGGAGGGCGGGAAGGATATAGTAGGTTTCCAGTATTCACTGGTAGTTCCTTTCTAGCGTACCTCTCACGCTATCACTCAACCCTTAACCCAAAGTACTTAAATCCTAACTCGGTACTTCCTAAGCTCGGTAATTCAGTCATCAGAGCGATACTTCGCTCTGATACCACTTTTTGTAACACCCCAACTACAACCATACATTTAACAACACATTGCAGCGGAAATCTCAACTCATCACATTACTTAATTCAATGGTGTTACACGCCGTTAACCACCCACGTGGCTAACAAGGCTAATACATATACATTGTACCGGTCTGATGGGCTAAATTCCCGAGCACTACACAATACAATCCTTATCCCATTTCCAACAATTATTATACACAAACACTCCCACTGTACCGAGTATTTACAAACTAATGCCGATAACAATTTCGGTCTTACTACGCCTACAGTACATACTCAATTTAAATGGCTACCCATGTACAGTCAGCTACCCCGTCCTACTCTCGAACGGCTTCCAGCTCCTTGTACCTGAAATAGAAAAGGTAGAAAAGGGTGGCCCCCAAGGGGCTCAGCACCTTTGCTGGTATGGTAATCCCGCAGCCCACATGCTACCGGGCCACGCACAACTAATTGTCGTCTTAGCATGCGGTTGATTACATTTGAATCATGCATGCAACTGTAAACACACAACACAAAACACTTCGCCTCAATGGGCTCAACAAACGGATAATACATCCTTACTTGATAAGTCACTCAGGGTATTCATTATCCCTAGAGTGTTCCTCCTCTAACGGAGCTACTTCCTTAATAGACAACACTTACCCTTAAATCGGGTTATCCTTATACGCCTCTTGTCACAAACTGGGATTCATTTCCATGATCCACCCACTCCATATCTTACAACATATCACATTCCTCACATAGCAAAACATAACAACACCTTTCTCGTTTCGACGCACACATGATAACATCGAGTTCATTTTAAACATCTAACGTATACACATAGCACAGCAAGGGAAATTGCCTAGCACAATATCACAAAACACCATAAGATCGGTTCACACAAGGAACCTTCCACCATAGTTAGTATACATAGTGAGCCTAGAGATTATTGCCAATCTCATGCCAAGCTCGTTACCAACCTCGTTACCGTCCAGTTATATCGAACGGTTAACTTAAACCCAAGGTGTGTCGGATATAGTAATCCCAAGCACACCGAAATAACATTCGTATGCCCCTGTGGCCCGACGTGAGTCAGTAATTAGCTTTGGATAAGCTAAGGGAAGGTAGAAACCAAATTGGAATACCACCTATACATACACCAAGAGAGCCGAACCGGATATGACATCGACTCCCGTCCATCACACGCGTGGCCGGAACAACCGGACTCCTCACCCCCCCATTAGTACATATACACTTATAAATAAGTAGTTAGAGATCCATTATGGAGCCTACCATCCACACACCATACGGTATCATAACCGAGTTAAGCACACAAGGGAGGTTCACACACTTGCATACAACAACAATATCCAACTAACTCACACATAGCCGTGGTTAGCACGTTCCCAAGGTTTGGGCCGTCAACTCCGAATACCGATCACTCATGTGTTCCTAGTTTTGGTTAGCTAAGGTTTAACACATATTTGAGGTTAAATGGTATCGGAGGCCAAATTCGCCACATAAATGAATTACTATAAACTCATTACATGTTTTAATCTTACAAGGTGGCAAACACTCAGAAAAACATATTGGCATACAAGCCGGTGTAATCCGGTAGGACACAGGTTGCAAGAAAACCATACCTGTCACCGGAGTCCACTTATCATGTCCACTTATGTTCCTCGAGCAATTCTCGAACAACTGGTAATATTACAATTACTTTCATTAACATCGGGGTAACATGATTGTTTTAAGTCTAAAGCTCATAGTTAACCCGGTTAACTAGTTAAATAACTTCACATTTTTAACTTGTTTTACTTTCACATTTTTCCCAACTTTCCACCTACTTAATTGTCCTTATATCTCACCTAACATGTCTTAAACAACCTTATAACATCATTACTAATCAATCCCCATCATTACATATCATTTTATAACCTTAACATTTAAATCATCTCACTTGAATTAATCTCTCAAGTCCATACATATTTATCTTTCTAACCATCAATACTCTCTTAATGGCATACCACTAATACCACTTAACATTCTTAAAATTAATTTAATTTTTTTTTTTAAGGTCCGACCGACCCACCGACCGACCCACCCCCTGGGTAGGTCGGCTGCAGAGAACATCCAAATTCACAGTTTCAGCCCGACCGACCCAGACTGGGGTCGGTCCCCTGGGTAGGTCGGCTGCAGAAACTTCCCTTTCATTGTCAAACCTTCTCCAAATTTTTCCTCAAGCCTCCTAATGTGTTCTAACATCATTTGGCACATCAAACACACCTTTAGCCATGTACTAAACTCTTTAAATCACACACCAAAACCATCTTATCATTCACAAATTTCTTACAAAATTCTTAGCACTTGGAATGTTTTCTCCTTAAGATTTCTAAGTGGTATTTCACCAATAATGACCACTATACCAAGGTGTTTCCTCTACACCTTAACATCATCTCTTAAACTTCTTTTCTTACTAATTAAATCTCCTTTTTCACATCTTACCTAAACATCACTTCTTTCTTATTCATCAATCATTACCTATACCTTATAATAACTTCTCCAAGACTTGACACACCCTAGAAACACTCATTTGATTTATAGAACTTCCAAGATAATGCCTAAATCCTTGTAACACCTTAATGCACGTTTTCTTCCTTAGTGAAACATTTACTCATTCCTAATAATTCCTAGTTCACCCAAGTTCATTCAAGCACTTAAAACTCCTTATACATTTTACAAAATTTGCCATGGGTTCTCTTAGCACATCCTCATTCCAAGGCTCATAGTTTTCACCATTAAACACTCAAGAACACCTAAATCCATCAAGAACTTTCTCACACACAAACTTCACCAAATTTACACTACATCACAATATAGTGCATAAACTTAATTGCTTGGCACTTAGGCCCTTAAATAACATGCTCTTAGGCCCTTAAATAGCATAAACCTTAAACACTGAATTTCCCACATAAGTAATGCCTTTGACCTGCAAATACACCCAACAATACATATGCCCTTAATAAACTCCTTTTTGGATAGTTTGCTATCTCATTTCCCATTGGCTCTTTAGGTAGTTTTTAATAAGCATTTTAAAGCTCAATTTCCTAGGACACATAAAACTTCATTAAGATAGCTCATTTACCTCTCTTTCTTCAAAACTTCCTCACTTGTTTTTCCTTGCCCTTCTTGATTAAAAATTGGCAAGGTGTTTTTGATTGCTCGTCAAACTTCTAATCAATATACAAATAAAGATAATGAGCATTAAGCATTATACTTAAGCTCATGAACAAACCCTAGATTAACATAAGTGTTTTAAACACTAAAATAGATATTTACCTTGGATTTAAATGAGAATTTGATTAAGTAGCAAGAGAGGACTCCACCAAGTCCTTTGAAGTTTGGAATGAAGCTAAACAAAAGCAAGAGAAGACACCATTACAAGGTGATTCTCGGCCATGAATAAAAATGAGAGGAAATGCTAGTTTTCTTAGACTTTTATTACCTTAGAACCAAGAAGAACAACAAGGTGCAAGAAATGGAGCTTTTCCTCAATCAATGGAGATTCTCCATGGAATCAAACTTGAGCTCTTGAAGTTTTGAAAAGAGGGAAATGAAGGGCTTGGTCTAACTAGCACAAATATGCTCTTAGAATTTGATTTGGAGCATGGAGTTGGATTTGGCAAGGAAATGAAGTTGAAGAAGAGTGGTTGCTGTAGCATGAACGGTTTGGAGTTGGGAGAACCATGAGGAAGACGGTGGGAAAGAAAGGAAATGAAGAAAAGTGAGGTGAGAGGTAAAAGTGTGAGATATTTATGTTTATAAAGTAAATAGTCTTTTTACTTTATCCTTTCTTCTTTAATTGACTTTGCTGGCCAAGTGTGATGACTCACACTTCAAAAACCGTCCCCCCTTCTATATTAAAGATATATATGGCCTTGTTTGACCATTTAACATCTTATGTTGACTTATGACTTAAACTAGCACTATTTGAGCACTATTCACAAACTAAGGCACATAATTGTGAAATTTTTGATTTCCCATTGATTTAGACTTCCTAATGTGATACTAAGTAGTACACATGTTGATTAAAGAGTAATGATGGACATCTAGCCATTCAAAACTCATTTACAAGACAATTTTTCAAAAACGTGCTTTAAGACTCCTTAAAGCACTTTTTGTGTCTTAACTTGTTTTCAAGCTTGGTTTTCTTTGGTAATTGATTTAATATGTTCATCAACATATTTATAAGGTATAGGTATGACCATTAGGTCATATACAAATTTATCCCAAGCTTAGAGCACATTTTAGCCCATATTGACCTTAAGGTATTTATTTGTGTTTTGTTTGGTTTCATTGTCTACCAAGGTTTCCTAAGGACTTAATTAGCCTTATAAAGTCATAATTAAATATTATCAAGTCTTGGTAGGCTCTTTGGGTCCTAGCCAAGTTCACTCCAAGCTTAGAGCATGTTTTTGCTCAAACCGTGTCTTAGTGTTTTATTGTGTTTTACCATGGTTTAAATGGTTCATTTATGTTTCTAAGGCACTTTTTAGCCTTTAAATACCATAGTTTAACATTTACACAACATACCAAGGTTTGGGGTATTTCATCAAGGGCTGAATCATTGTTAAAGAGAACTCCTTGTCTAATTGTCCCTTTGATGTACCGCAGGAGGTGCATTCCAGCCTTCAAATGTGTTGTTGTTGGAGATTTCATGAACTGACTGAGGTGCTGAACTGGGAAAGCAAGATCTGGTCTTGAATTTGTAAGGAAGTTGATTCTCCCAATTAGCCTCCTGTAGTGTCCTGGATCGTCTAGAAGTTGCCCTTCTGCTGACTCCAGCTTTACACCTGCAGGAAGGGGAACTGCAGCAGTACTTGCATTTGAAGGTAAATATTCTTCTAATAAGTCAGCTGCATATTTTCCTTGATTTAGGATAATCCCTTGGTTAGTGTATAAGAATTCCATCCCCAAAAAATAGCTTAGCTGGCCTAAATCTTTAACCTTGAACTTACTGTCCAGATTGTGCTTCAGCTTTTGTATTTCAGTATTGTCATTTCCCGTAATGATTAAATCATCTACATAGATTCCTAAGTATGTTCTGAAGTTGTCACTATACTTAACAAAGAGGGAGTAGTCGTTCTTTGACTGCACATAACCATTTAAAAACAGAAAAACAGTAAGCTTTTCATACCATTTTCTGGAGGCTTGTTTTAAGCCATACAGAGATTTATGCAGTCTGCAGACCTTACCCTTGTAATCTTGTCTCAATCCTTCCGGTATCTCCATATACACTTCTTCTTGGAGATCCCCGTGCAGGAACGCATTATTGATGTCCAATTGGTGCAACCTCCATTTTCTTTTTGTTGAAACAGCATCTAAGGCTCTAATGGTGGTCATCTTTACTACCGGAGAGAAAGTCTCCCAATAGTCCTCTCCATGCTTTTGGGTGTAGCCTTTGGCTACTAAACGGGCCTTGTACCTTTCTAGGGTTCCATCAGCCTTTAGCTTTACTTTGAAGACCCACTTACACCCTATGATGCGTTTGTTGATTGGCTGGTCTACTATGGTCCAGGTGTGGTTATCCTTCAAAGCTTGGAGCTCCTTGTCCATGGCTTGCACCCAATGTGGGTTCTTGACTGCTGCTTGATAATTCCTTGGCTCAAATGTGTTAGTAACAGCAGTAAAGAAAGAATATGAAGTAGGAGAAAGACTATGAGAAGTGACAAAATTATCTGATTTAATATCTACAACAGAAACATCAAGGCAATCTGCTTCATTAGTATACTGCAGTCTATCATTCAGTACACATGTAAAAGCATCATGCTCTTGTACACTCATATTTTCCAAGTAGTAATCTTTCAAATAACTAGATACCGTTCTTTCTCTTGTAGATCTCCTCAGTTCTGGGTTCTCAGCTGGTGGCTGCTCCTGGGTGTTTTCTCCACTTTCAGGTTCTGATGTTTCTTCCAGTGTCCTATCCTCATATTCTGTCTGGTTTCTGCTAGGTTCTTCATCAATGTGTGTGTAGGGGTTATCTGTGACTGTGCTTGGCACCTGATAATCTGAACTATTCTCCACTGCTTTATTCTTGAAAGGAAAGTTAGCTTCAAAGAAAACAAGATCTCTGCTAACAGTTACTGTTTTTGAATCTAAGTCAAACACTCTGTAGCCTTTTTTGTTATCAGCCAGACCTAGGAAAACACAAGGGCTCCCTCTAGGTTCAAACTTGTCTTTGTTCTTTCGAACATCAGTCTTATAACATAAACATCCGAATGTTTTTACCTCTTTGTAATCAGGTTTCCTGTTGTATAGGCGTTCATAGGGAGTAGTTCCTCCTATTACCCGGGATGGCAGCCTATTGATTATAAATGTGGCATACTTGATACATTCTCCCCAAAAAGGCAAGGTCAGATTTGCTTGAAAATAAAGGGCCCGTGCCGTTTCTAGAAGATACTTGTGTTTCCTTTCAACCACGCCATTTTGCTGTGGTGAATGGGCACAAGTCTTCTGATGGATTATTCCATTATCATTGAAGAATTTAATTCCTTCATTACTGCTGCCTAGCTCAAACGCATTGTCACTGCGCACAATTTTTACCTTTTTCTCAAACTGCCTTTCTACAAGTTTAATGAAACAAACAAGGTAGTAGAATGCCTCTGATTTCCTTTGCAGCATATGTGTCCATGTACTCCTTGAGAAGTCGTCTACTATAGTAATGAAATAATTGTAGTTATCATGGGTGGAGACCTTGAAAGGTCCCCAAACATCTATGTGGATCAATTCAAAACAACCAGTAGTTTTAATATGCAAATCATTAAAGGGTTGTCTGACAGATCTAGCTTTGAAGCAAACATCACAAGCATTACATTCAGGTAAATCTTGTTTCTTTATCAGCTCCAAAACACAAAGTTTCCTATGAGGGACATGCCCCAGTGTATAATGCCAGATCCATGCATCCTTTCCAGATTTAAAGGCACTATTGCATTCTATTCTCCTAGTTTCTTTACAGACCAAACTATCTAGAGCATTGCATGACAGAATATACAATCCATGTAAGGCTTCGCCAATGATCGACTGATCTTTGTCGTCACGGACCTGCACATAGCAGATATTGCGATAGAAAACAAGAGGCAAACCAATTTGATGCACAAATTTCTTGACAGACAGCAAATTGAATTTGAATTTATTGACCAGCAGAACATTGTCCAAAATGAATTTGTTTCCTATTCTTGCTCTACCACATTTGTTCACAGATAGTATATGTCCGTCAGGCATGACTATATCACGGGATGTATCTAAGTTCTGGATTTCAACAAAGAGATTCTCATCCCAACACATATGGTCTGACGCACCTGTGTCTATTACCCAAGATTTGGCACCAAGATTTCCTTCAGTTCCATCTAAACAGTAGGAATCGAAAGAGTAGGATTTTGAATTACCTGAGAAGTTGCAGGCGATTTCATTCGTTGTTGAGTCTGATTGAAGCAGGCTTATCAGTTTGTTGTACTGTTGCGTGCTTAATCCTGTAACAGGCGATTCCTCCTGTTGTCGCTGGGTGTTGGGCTTGTCGCAGTTTGAAGCGTTGCTGGCGATCGCCTTCTCCTTCTTCTTCCACCAGTCTAGATAACCCACCACCTCAAAACAGGTTTCCCTTGTGTGACCCTTTTTCTGGCACTTTGAACACTGTAGGGTCTGCTTGTTAGGATCTTTAGGGTTTCTTTTCTGGAAGAGATTGGGGCTGGTGCGATTGCGGTCAGCGGCAAGAACTATTGCTTCTTGACTACTCAGATTAGTTCTACTTGCTACCTTCCTTCGTTTCTCTTCGTGTGCCACCAGAGAGTAGGCTTGCTCGATGCTAGGCAAGCTACTCATCAACAAAATATTACTTTTCACATTCGCGTATGTTTCGTCTAAAGCCATAAGAAATTGCAGCGTCTTCTCTTTCTGCCTATTTTCTGCGTATTCCTTCTTGGCAGAGCAAGTACAGCTAGGTTTCTTTTCCATGGTGTCCAATTCGTCCCACAATTTGCGCATCTTCGTGTAGTATTCTGCGACTGTACTTGTTCCCTGCTCAAGTTTCGCCAATTCTTTTCGCAACCCATATATTTGGGCAGCATTGGCTTGCTCATATCTTCCGCAGAGACTATCCCAAGCATCAGCAGCAGAATCGAAGTAAACAATTTGTTCCGCAACATCCTTCTCGACGGATTGGGAGAGCCACGAGATCAACATGTGGTTGCACCTCAGCCATGCTTCGTACATCGGATCGTCTACGGAGGGAGGAGTGAACGTTCCGTCAAGAATGCCGTACTTGTTCTTTGCCTTCATAGCCACCATTACCTTTCTCTTCCATCCACTAAACGAGTCGGCGGTGAAAGGAGGAGCAATCACCATGCCTGGGTGGTCGCTGGGGTGTAGATACAGGGGATGACCAAATTCAATTCCATCCTTCGATTTGGTTCCCTGACCCTTACCTTTGTTTTCCTCCTCGTCGGTCATTTTTTTTTTTTTGTGGAAGATTGACCAAGAAAAAGAAAGAGAGAAGACGAAAGTACGAACAAAAAATGCTAATTGCCTAGCTCTGATACCATTTCGAGATTATTGAAGGAACTCATACGTACACGACAGAGAGAGAAAAGGAATAGAGTAATCGTATTGAATATACTGAACCAAATGTACAGAGAGTATTCTCTTATCACTGTTACAAGTCCTAAAATACCTATTTATAGGAATGAACTAGTAACGTTAATAAACAGAAAGCCGTTACTTATTAAGCAAACCATACAGAATTGGTTCTTATACTCAACAGTGCACGGGAATTGAATGGGCTGTTTGCCCTTCCCAGGGAAATTTTCCAAAAAAGTAGAGCGTGTCCCATACGGATTAGCCAAGAATTTGCATGGCTTTAAATGGTCGGTCCGTCCTTGTGTGTATTGGAGCATGGCTTTAAATTGTCAAAGTCGACAATTTTCTTCTTTTATTCTCTTCAAACGTCGAATCCGTGGAAAGAAAGAACTAGACTTTACCCTCTATAAGGGCAATTGATTTTAGATATCGATACTGAACAAAAATCTTAACCGCACGTACAAAACTAATTTGTGCGAAGAAGATGAACTAGGCCATCGACAGTAGAGTGTTTCACACGGAATGCTTTTGTTGAAAAGTATTCAATCGATAGTTTTCTTGCGGTACAATGGAGTCGAAAATTAATTAGAATAGTCAAGCAGTGCAAGCGTACGGATTTTTGAAATTTTAGTTTTCTGGTGTTCAGTGAATTTCAATTCAATTCTTCAATCTCTTACCAAATATTCAATTGCTTCAGTATACACAGCCAAGTGATATTTCTTGCCATGGTTTTAGATTATTCATTGGGTTAATATATCTAGCTTATTCATCTCCATACTCTGATCAACCTTGAAATTGAACTGTTCCTACGACGTTACTCAAACTTATCCATTTCGTGTCCCTCACTCTGTTTCCGGTCCGACATCAACTGATCTTTATTTATTCAAGATCATCATGGGAAACAGAAAGCTGGAAAAAGCGGTAAGCCAACAACCGCACTTAAATTCCACTGGGGTCCTATCCTATCTACAGAAATCAATGCTCTGATCGATGGGTCCTCCAAACCATTATCAATCGCTCTCAATTTCGTACAACCGCATGCATTTTCTCCCTAATTATTACCTCTCTGCCTGCCTATAAATCAACCCACACGAATCCCATTCAAACCCACCAACATAAATCCTTCTTCCTTCCACCTCACTCACTCTCACAAAGCGATATTAGCTTGTTCTGCCATTCCAATACAGAAAATTAACCACCATGAACAAGGTTGCTAGCGCCTCTCTACTGATGTTGGTACTATCCGCGGTGCTCCTGCTGACAGAAATCCAGAAGGCTGGGGCGGTGACTTGCAGCCCATTGGAGCTGAGCTCTTGCGGATCTGCCATAACTTCCTCTGCTCCTCCTTCAGCCCAATGCTGTTCTAAGCTTAGAGAGCAGAGACCATGCCTTTGCCAGTACAAAAGAGACCCTAACCTACGCCAGTATGTTAACTCCCCTGGCGCTCAAAGGGTTGCCAGTAGTTGCCGTGTTAGTGTCCAGTGCTGAGTATGTGTAATCACATCATCAGAGGTTTCTGGGAGAGAACACAATTATGTACTGCTGTGACGAACAGGATCATATGATAAGTATAGTGTTTGGTTAGAGTTGGGGAACAAATATATAGAGTATTTGTGTTAATAAAATTGTGCTAGTGTTCTCTCCCTTGGTCTATCTTATAGTTAATTAAGTTGCTCCTGTTCCGCTGTAACTATATATGTTACAGCTACGTGAGTGTAATCTCATGGAATTTAATGAATGCATATGTTTAGCTGCACTTCAACTTGATATGTACCACAACTCTCCTATTAGAGAAAACCGCATCTCCTATTTCTCCTCCTTTCTCTTTTCATCTTGTTTAATTGCTGATGTTCCTCCATGGTTAACATGCAACTTTGTTTTGTCTTGCCCCTTGTCATAGATTGTCTTGCCTTGCTCGTACATTTCCCCTTCCACTTGTCTTACCCCCTTGCCACTTGTCTGACCGTGCCATGCCCTGTCCTTGCCTTACCCTCTTTCGGTGGAGGTTGTTTTAGGTTTTCGGGTCGCATATCGGGTCACATTATTCGATTTGAAATCGATATACCTAGCAAATTGGGTTGATGGGTCAGGTTGATATCGAGCCTATCCCAACCCATTAATATATCATTAACCCAACCCAACCCAAAAATAAATGGGTCGAAAAATCATGACTCTAACCTAACCCATTTAAAATCCTTAAACCCTAATCCAACCCACCCAATCCATCTTTATAAATAGACAATACTCCATATTACTTAACACTGTCATAAATGTCGCATTGCATGGGATTAAATTTTATACATTTAGGACAATAGCTACTTTGATAGACCACTTTTCAATGTACAAAAGCTTCTTTTCACTGCCCTTGGATAGCATTATATAATATATTTAATTGATATAATCACATCTTCTATATATTATTTGACAAACCACCTTTCAAAATACTGTAGCTACTTCTAGAACTTAATAGACATAAAGTGCTATACTTATCTTACACAAATATCATTCACAAATGTAAAATATATATATATCATACTTTTTTCACCCTTATACATCATTTAAACATACCAATTGTATTGTATCTTTTAGAAAAAGTCAAAAAATAAAGATCATTCATAAAAAACAACATCATAGAGCAGTTATCTTTAGGGGTGATCATTTGGATAATTCGGTTAACTGAAATCCAAATTATAAAAAATAAATTGGATTTCGGTTATTTCGGTTAAAAACCGAATGATCCAAATTAAGACCAAAACCGAATTAACCATTATCCAAATTATCTGAAATCCAATTTTTTTTAAAAGTGAAATCCGAAATCTAAACTGAAATCCAAATTTTAGCTAGTTTAGATTTCAACTTACCAAAATTTAGGGTTTATGTTTGACTATTTGTCACTAAAGACTAGAATTAGAAGATAAAATATTCTTTTGTAAAGAAAATTTGGATAATTCGGTTAACCGAATTAGACAAAGTCAAAACCAAATCCAAACCAAATTGTAATTAGGATAATTCGGTTAACCAAAATTTTCAATTTGGTTAAAAATCCAAAAAACAAAATCGGTTAATTCAGTTTTTGGATAAATCCAAAATATCCAAACTGAATGCTCACCCCTAGTTATCTTCACATCAGAAATTGTAGAGCTAGCTGAGTCAAACTACATAAATAAGATGTGAATTCAAAACTCTCAAAATAATTGTTTGACATGTAGTGTTGGTTAGGCCATTTAATTTATTAGCATAATGAAGTGTGTGACAGTTTTAAAGGTTTGCCCAACTGGACTTGGGCTGATTGATAAAATATTTATTGTCTAAGGCTATGACATAGTTTGGTCTAAAAATAATATACATGTACATATATATATTTCTTATTAGGGAAAATTCACGAGATACCCCTATTTTCTTTCGTAATTCACAATATACCCCTGTGATTTTCGTAATTCAACTTTAAACATGTTTAAATGTTGTCCAAAATTGATGAAACTTTACATGGACGATGCTAAAGTGTTATATTTGGTCCAATATCAAATTTGAAGTTTTTAAGCTCACATGTGACCTGTGGGACCCAATGAATATGTGACTGCTCATTGGGTCCCACAGGTCACATGTGAGCTTAAAAAACTTCAAATTTGATATTGAACCAAAATATAACACTTTAGCATCGTCCATGTAAAGTTTCATCAATTTTGGACAACATTTAAGCATGTTTAAAGTTAAATTACTAAAATCACAGGGGTATATTGTGAATTACGAAAGAAAACAGGGGTATCTCGTGAATTTTCCCTTCTTATTATTAATAAATATATTTTTGTGTTTCGAGTTGGGTCATGGGTCTGGATCTCTAAAACTCAACCCATAAAATTAGTTTATTACTCGGACCCAACCCAAAAATTAAACAAAAATCATGACCCTAACCCGTAAAATTATAGGTTGGATTCGAGTTAGATTTTGGGTTGGGTCAAAATTAGGGGTCTAAAAATAGGGATCCGATCAGGTTGAGTTAGGACATCCACAATGGTGAACAATTTCTTAACCTTTTTTATTTGTCATGTCAATAAAATATATATTTATTATATAAGAAATTCTCATCTCTCATCTCATCCATAATTTATATCTTAGAAAGATATTATGATTTTTTATTTATTTTTATTAATGTTGCAATGTTATAACCAATATTATTGATTACAGAGTTTTACTTATTTAAATAATAATAAAAAAATTAGGATGAATTGAAATCCAAATTGATGTTGAGCGCGTGTATCAGTTTTTGGGGTTTTGTTTGCTTTTGCCAATTCTACCCATACATATCATTAATTACTCTCCTATAAATGGTCGGTCGTCCTTGTGTGTGTTGGAGCATCGCGCACACGACATGTCAAAGACGACAATTTTCTTCTTTTATCCCTTCAAACGTCGAATCCGTGGAAAAAAAGAACAGACTTTACCCTCTGTAAGGGCAATTGATTTTAGATATCGATACTGAACAAAAATCTAAACCGCACGTACAAAACTAATTTTTTTTTTTGATAATTGGCTGGTTGTCCAGCTTACATAGCAGTACTGAGGCATGAATGCCATTCCCGCTTAAAGATATTTTTAAAGAAAGAACATATAGCAAAGTACACAATATTGCTAGCCCTACTAATCTTACTAGCTAAGAGGGATTCTCAATTCTAATAAGCCTTCTTCTTACCCCGCATGACCACCTTACTAGCTCGTGAAAACTTACTAAATCCTAGGGGTCAATCCCCACGAACTCTCTTGCCCCACACGTACAAAACTAATTTGTGCGAAGAAGATGAACTAGGCCATCGAGTCGCATCGACAGTAGAGTGTTTCACACGGAATGCTTTTGTTGACAAGTATTCAGTCGACAGTTTTCTTGCGGTACAATGGGGTCGAAAATTAATTAGAATAGTCAAGCAGTGCAAGCGTACGGATTTTTGGAATTTTAGTTTTCTGGTGTGTTAGTGAATCTCAATTGAATTATTCAGTCTTCTACCAAATATTCATTCTTTTCCTCCTGATTATCTTTAATTGCATTAGCAAACACAATCAGATGATATTTCTTGCCACTATTCATCGGGTTAATGTATCTAGCTTACTCATCTTCTCCATACTCTGATCAACCTAGAAATTGAACTGTTCAAAAGACGTTACAAGGTTACCAATTTCGTGTCTCTCACTCTCTTCTATTTCCGATCCAACATCAACTGATCCTTATTTTATTCAAGATCATCATGAGAAAAAGAAGGAAAATTTCCCAAACAATGGTGAATTGATCTGTCAATTACCTGTTTAGAGTGTCTGTCTCGCGAATTCCCGGACGGAGGTGTTTCAAACTTGGAATTGAACAATAGACGTATGTGGTAGAAACTGCCATTGAGTAGGCGTTCACTCCACAAACGCCCATTGTGCAAATCTGATTACACTTTGTACAATATGAGTTTATGGGAGAAACTTCCATTGTTCAGAATTGAAAATTGTACATTGGCAGTTATGGGAGAAATTTCTCCTTGCAATCCCCAACGGTAATATCCCACCCCCGCGCCTATATATACCCAACCTTCCTTCCATTCCATCTCGCACAAAGGGAGATCCTCCCATAAACTCTCTCTTCTACAAAATTTTTTCGTCCCCCAGTAGTAAACATGAGTCAATATCAGGTTTATGTCAACAAGGTCCTATTGAAGAGCAATCTTTTAGTCTACAGACTACCCATATTTCGGCAGCATGCCTCTAATGATGAGGTTAGTTTTTATTTTAAAATTTAATTAGATTTTAATTAAAATTATGTTTACGTTCTTGCATTAGCCGATTACTTATTAGTAATCATATTGTGGAATGGATTAATGAAGATTCTATGATGTTTAATTTTAGTAATTAAATTTGTAGTTAGTAAATGTAAATTAGTGAAACTAGTTGTAAATATTAATGATGATAAATTAGTAGCGAAATGTAGGTTGTAAATATTATTTATATGTTGTTAAAAATATTATGTTAAGGAATTTAGTTAGTTTTTCTGACTTAGTAGTAATCATATTGTGCAATGGATAATTTTGATTGCACTGAATTAGTTATTAAATGTGAAGTTGGGTGGGTAATAATGAAAGTATCTAGATGGATTTAATTAGTTAATTAAATTTGTAGTTAGTAAATTTAGTAGTTAGTAAACTCACTAGTTAATTTAATTTGTATTTATAATAATTCAGTGGTAATTTATATAGGTAAATGTAAATTAGTGAAACTAGTTGTAAAATCTAACGATGATAAATAGTAGCGAATGTACGTAAATAAATTAATGTTGTAAATATTATTATATGTGTTAAAAATAGTTGTAAGGAATTAGTTGGTTTTTTGACTAGTAGTAATCATTGTGGAATGGATAATTTGATTGCACTGAATTAGTTTATAAATGTGAAGTTGGATGGGTATAATTAATGAAAGTATCTAGATGGATTTAATTAGTTAATTAAATTTGTAGTTAGTAAATTTAGTTAGTTAGTTAAACTCACTTAGTTAATTTAATTTGTATTTTATAATAATTCTGTGGTAATTATGTTATAGGTAAATGTAAATTAGTGAAACTAGTTGTAAATATTAACGATGATAAATTAGTAGCGAAATGTACATAAATAAATTAATTTGTTGTAAATATTATTATATGTTGTTAAAAATATTATTGTTAAGGAATTTAGTTGGTTTTTCTTGGTGCGATAATCTTGTTACGAACCGTTGGGGATTGCAAAGAGAAAGTTTCTTCCATAAACTGCCAATGTACAATTTTCAATTCTGAACAATGGAAGTTTCTCCCATAAACTCCTATTGTACAAAGTGTAATCAGATTTGCGCAATGGGCGTTTGTGGAGTGAACGCCTACTCAATGGCTGTATCTACCACATACGTCTATTGTTCAATTCCAAGTTTGAAACACCTCTATCCGGGAATTCACGAGACATACACTCTAAACAGGTAATTGACAGATCAATTCACCATTGTCGGGCAAATTTTCCGAAAAAGAAAGCTGGAAATCCAACCACCGCACTTAAATTCCACTGGGGTCCTACCATTTAACCTTAACCCCACAAAAATCAATGCTCTGATCAAACCATTATCAATCGCTCTCAATTTCGTACAACCGCATGCAATTTCTCCTAATTATTACCTCTCAGGTTCTGCCTGCCTATAAATCAACCCACACGAATCCCATTCAAACCCACCAACATAAATCCTTCTTCCTCCCACCTCACTCTCCAAAGCGATATTACCTTGTTCTGCCATTCCAATACAGAAAATTAACCACCATGAACAAGGTTGCTAGCGCCTCTCTACTGATGTTGGTGCTATCCACGGTGCTCCTGCTGACGGAAACCCAGAAGGCTGGGGCGGTGACTTGCAGCCCATTGGAGCTAAGCTCTTGCGGATCTGCCATAACCTCCTCGGCTCCTCCTTCAGCCCAATGCTGTTCTAAGCTTAGAGAACAGAGACCATGCCTTTGCCAGTACAAAAGAGACCCTAACCTACGCCAGTATGTTAACTCCCCTGACGCCGGTGGCGGACTCAGGGGAGGGGCTATTTTAAAAATTTGTCAAATGTTCTTATAAATTTTTTAAAATTTATAACATAACATAAAGTTTTAAAAAATAATAGTGTCAAAAAAAATTTTAACCCCCCTAAACAAAATTTCTGAGTCCGCCACTGCCTGGCGCTCAAAGGTTGCCAGTAGTTGCCGTGTTAGCGTCTAGTGCTGAGTATGTGTAATCACATCATCAGAGGTTTCTGGGAGAGAACACAATTATGTACTGCTGTGACGAACAGGATCATATGATTAGTGTTTGGTTAGAGTTCAGGAACAAATATATAGTATTTGTGTTAATAAAATTGTGCTAGTGTTCTCTCCCTTGGTGTTATCCTCTCCATCTATCTTATAGTTAATTAAGTTGCTCCTGTTCCGCTGTAACTATATATATGTTACAGCTACGTGAGTGTAATCTCATGGAATTTAATAAATGCATATGTTTAGTTGCACTTCAACTTGATATGTACCACAACTCTCCTATTAGAGAAAACCGCATCTCTTAATTCTCCTCCTTTCTCTTTTCATCTTCTTTAATTGCTGATGTTCCTCCATGTTTTGTTGAAATATTGAGAGAAGATAGGAGATTGTATTGCTTGAGTATTGCTTGATGAAAAAAACTGTGTACATGGCTCCCTTTATATAGTGGGATAAGTGACTCTAGACTTCTCCCTAATTACTCTAGAACTTTCTAGGATAATATCAAATCTAGACATTTTCCTAATCCTTGCACTTTTCATATCTTCCTCATAAATACATCACTTTAGAATATTTCCTAAACCTTTCATTTTCCTTATTACCTACATAAATACAAATCTCCAGAATCTTTCCTTAGTAACAACTAATTAACTTTACCAATTTCAACACACCCCCTTAAAGTTAATTCCTCTGAACTCCAAGCATAGTGCGCAGCTTCATAAAAACATCTTGCTTCAGTGGTTTCGTAAAAATGTCTGCAACTTGTTCATGTGTCTTGACAAACTTGAGCTCCACTTCATTAATGGAAACACAATCACGAATGAAATGATACCTCGTGTCAATGTGCTTGCTCCTATCATGAAACACCGGATTCTTGGCTAAGGCAATGGCTGACTTGTTATCAACATAAATCTTTGTTGCCTCATCTTGTGGTGTTTTTAATTCTCTCAATAATCTCCTCAGCCATATAGCATGACAAACACATGAGGTAGCAGCTACATACTCAGCTTCACACGTAGAGAGAGTCACAATTGGTTGTTTCTTCGAACTCCAAGTAAAAGCAGTGTCTCCCATGTAGAATACAAAACCAGTAGTGCTCTTTCGGTCATCAATATCTCCTCCCCAATCACTGTCACTGTAGCCAACAAGCTTATACTCATTAGTGGATGAATAGAACAAGCCATGATCAACTGTTCCCTTCAGATATCGTAGTATCCTCTTAGCTGCCTTGAAATGTGTCGCTGTTGGAGACTCCATATAGCGACTAACAAGCCCAACCGCAAAGAGTATATCGGGCCTTGTGCAGGTCAAGTATCTCAAACTTCCAACAAGGCTCTTATAAGTGGTAGGGTCCACTTAGTCTCCATCGGCATACTTGGATAACTTTATCCCACAATCAACTGGTGTATTCACGGGGTGACAGTCGTCCATCTTGAACTTCTTCAACACCTCCTTCGCATAGCTCTTTTGGGAGATAAAGATCCCATCATCCTTTTGATCTATCTCAATGCCAAGATAGTAGGACATGAGACCAAGATCCGTCATCTCAAACTCCTTGGTCATGATTTTCTTGAATTCTCCAAACAATTTAGGATTACTCCCTGTGAAGATCAAATCATCAACATATATGCAAACAAGTAAGATGTCCCCATCCTCACATATCTTCACATAGAGGGCGAATTCATAAGGGCATTTAATGAACCCATTTCCTTGGAGATACTCATCAATCCGGTTGTTCCAAGCTCGTGGAGCTTGCTTCAAGCCGTACAAAGCTTTCTTCAACTTCAACACAACACCTTTTTTCATGGCCCTTTATCACGTAACCTTGAGGCTGTTCGACATACACCTCCTCTTCAATGACACCATTCAAGAATGCTGACTTCACATCCATTTGATAGATCTTCCACTTGTTTTGAGAAGCAAGTGATACGATCAATCGTACGGTCTCTAATCGAGCAACAGGGGCAAATACTTCACCATAGTCAACTCCAGCACGTTGGTTGTACCTTTGGCCACCAATCTTGCTTTGTACCTCTCCACCTCTCCTTTGGCATTCTTCTTTGCCTTATAAACCCACTTGAGACCAATGGGTTTTTTCCTTTGGGAAGCATCACAAGTTTCCATGTATCATTCTTTTCAATGGACTTGATTTCATCATCCATGGCTGTTCTCCACTTCTTTTCTTTCACCGCCTCTTCGAATCTTAGAGGTTCACAATCTACAACATGACAATAATGAGTGAGATCATCATCAACATTTTGATTATCTAACTCCTCATAAATTTCTTGAAGCCTTCTCATCCTTAATGGTCTTCACTTGAACTTCCACTTGAAGGATTTGATGTGCTTGAAGATGGAGTTGATGATGTGCTTGAAGAGGGTGATTGTTGCGGTGTCACGGGCTCTTCACTTTGCTCCGCCTCTTGAACTTCATCAACGAGAAGTGGGAAGAAGTTGTATTTCTCCTTATCTTCAAGGCTCCAATCCCAGGTTTCTTCTTCATTGAAGACCACATCTCTACTCACAATGGTTTTTCCAAAACATGGGTTGTAAAGCTTGTAGCCTTTTGAGCGTTGATCATAGCCAATGAAGATGTCTTCTTGCTTTTATCTTCAAGCTTGCTCCTCTCTTGATCTGGTACATGAACATGACCAATGCTCCCCAAAAACCTTTAAATGGGCCAAATTAGGCTTAACTCCACTCCAAGCTTCTTGTGGGGTCATGTTTGAAAGACTTTTTGTAGGGCACCGGTTGGATAAGTACACTGCACAATCCACAGCTTCAGCCCATAACTCTTTTGGCATCTCCTTGCTCTTCAACATGCTTCGAGCCATGTCAAGGATGGTTCGATTCTTTCTTTCCGCCACACCATTTTGTTGAGGAGACCTTGGCACTGTTAAAAACCTTCTAATGCCATTCTTTTCACAGTACTCATTAAACTCATTAGAGGTAAACTCTCCACCCCTATCAGTTCTTAGAGACTTGACATAGCAACCACTTTGTTTTTCAACAAGAGCCTTAAACTTCTTGAACATGGAGAAAACTTCAGATTTTTCTTTCAAGAAGTAAACCCATGTTTTCCTACTATGATCATCGATAAAGAGCAAAAAGTACCGACTTCTACCAAGAGACATCGGTGTGATAGGCCCACAAACATCAGCGTGAATTAGCTCAAGTGGTTTATGTGCTCTTGTGAAGGACTCCTTTGGAAAACTCTTTCGGACTTGTTTTCCAACCAAGCAACCTTCACAAAATTGCTCTGGGTGGTTGATACAAGGCAAGCCTCTCACCATGTTCCTTTCACCCATCAACTTCAAACTTTCAAAGTTTACATGTCCAAGTCTCAAGTGCCAAAGCCATGAGTCATCTTTCACACAAGTTTTAAGGCACTTAGCAACATCAGTCTCAAGATTAAGAATAAACATTCTATTTTTCGTCATGGGAACCTGAGCAATCATCTTCCCATGATTATCAAGAAGGTAGAGCATGCGATTTTTCATATTAATCTCATAGTCCCTCTCCATGAGTTGCCCAATACTCAAAATATTACTCTTCATCCTTGGAATGTAATAAACATCACCAATGAATCGATGCTCACCTTTCTTTGTACGGATCATGATAGTACCTTTCCCTTTGATTGGAACTTTGGAATGATCTCCAAATGTGACAGATCCGGTAATTGAATAATCGATTTCCATGAACTTACTCTTATCTCCACACATATGGTTGCTTGCTGCATTGTCAAGATACCATCCATCTGTCTTTCCTTCTTTCTGAACTTGGTTGGACAGCAACAACACACCTTCCTCCTTTATTTCCATGAAATTGACATCTTCATTCTTGGATTTAGGTGCACTCCAACAATCACGTGCAAAATGCCCAAATTTTTGGCAATTATAGCACTGAATTTTTGACTTGTCTCCCCTTTGGTAGTTTCCTCGTCCACGTCCCCTTGAACTTTGACCCCTTTCTTCATTGAGATCTTGACCACCTCTTCCATATCCTCCTCGATATCCTCTACCTCGATCTCTTCCTCGTCCACGGCCATGCCCTCTTGAGTTCTTCTCACGATCATCTTTTCTCATCGTGGATTGAGTGGCTAATGCTTGCTCGACAGACGTCTCCTTCTCTTGGTAAATCTATCTTCATGGGCTTGTAGTGATCCCATGAGATGATCAACCGTCATCTTTTCTAAATCTTTGGATTCTTCGATCGCCACAACAATATGATCAAACTTCGTATGTAGAGATCGAAGGATCTTCTCTATAACACGAACATCTTCGATTTTTTCACCGTATCGCTTCATTTGATTGACTATGGCCAACACCCTTGAGAAATAATCAGCAATCGACTCGGATTCTTTCATCTGGAGTCCTTCGAACTCTCCCCGTAGCATTTGAAGGCGTACCTTCTTTACTTTGTCAGCTCCTTGATACAAGTTCTTCAAAATTTCCCATGCATCTTTCGCCGTTGTCGCGCTCGCCACTCTTTCAAACATCACCTCATCCAAACATTGATAGATGAGTGTGAGTGCTTGTTGATCTTTCTTCCGTATCTTTTGCGCAGTTTCTCTTTGACCGGGAGTAGATGTAGATGAAATATGCACGGACTCATCACATCCTTTTTCAACTACCTCCCAAACGTCATGGCTTCCAAGCAAAGCCTTCATCCTTATACTCCAATTTTCATAGTTGTCTTTTGTAAGACGAGGGAATACAAAAGGAAGGTTGGAATTTGACATTGGAACGAAGAAACTCTTTTTTTATTTTTCTCTCTCTTTCTCTCTCCTCTTCAAACTTTTCTATTTTTCAACACTCTTTCTCTTCTTCTTTTCCTAGCTCTGATGCCATGTTGAAATATTGAGAGAAGATAGGAGATTGTATTGCTTGAAGATTGCTTGATAAAAAAGTGTACATGGCTCCCTTTATATAGTGGGATAAGTGACTCCAGACTTCTCCCTAATAACTCTAGAACTTTCTAGAATAATATTAAATCTAGACACTTTCCTTATCTTTGCACTTTTCATATTCCCCTCATAAATGCAACACTTAATAGCCTTTACTTTTCTTATCACCCACATAAATACAAACCTCTAGAATCTTTCCTAAACCTTTCACTTTTCTTATTACCCACATAAATACAAATCTTTAGAATCTTTCCTTAACCAATTAACTTTACTAATTTCAACATGGACCTGGTCAGTCTTGGACTCATAATGCACTGTGCCAGTCTTGACACGCCATCCAACATTCGTCAGCTCGATCCCCATTTTTACAGCATCTGACATGCCAAGAAATTGAGTGTTGTACGGTAATGGAGTAAGCCTCTTCTAATGGAATATTGTGGTTGTTCAGAACTTTGGACATTCGGAACGGGTAGGGTATGAATGGTTTGGAGATTTTGATTACATTACAAAAATGAGAGATTATGATTCAGGGAAGGGAGAGGTGTATTTTATGATCTAAGCTCCATATGATAGCAAGATCTACAGAGTAACTTTATCACGCATATCTGATCATGGAACAATGCATTGGTAAGCGATCAAATGAAGGAGACGAGGAATCACACTCAGATCCCGATGCTGATAATGTTTTAGTCTTGAACTGGCGCGAGAGGAAGGGTAAAGTGTGCTAGATATTCCGCATGGGAAGCCACATCCACTTTATGAGTATTGAGCTCACCTAACCCGTCCAAGGGAACATCCAAAACTATTGCTAGCCGAGCCGGGAAGATTCTTATTTTCTTTGCTGCAACCCATATGGAGAATCAAATCAATGTTTTGCACGAACAGAAACAAATGTTCTAGGTAGTATTTAGTCTTAGACTAAAACAAGTTTTCCCCAACCTTGAAATTTCAACAAATCAGCAAGCAATTCTAACAAATTTCCTCTCCACCAGTCACACTCAATTACTTTGGGAGGAAATATACCAGTTTGCAGTAAGGTTCGACCAAAATTGGTTTCTGACGAAATTACATTCTGGATTGGTGAGCTTCTCCATTTGACATTCCTTGGCCATCACCCCCGACACTGGTTTTTCAATTGATTTTTGTTTCTTGGTGAGATGGGTTTTGGCAAACATTTTTGGCCGGCGAATCGTCGAGGTGGAGAGGTTTTTCCTTCACGAGGGGTGTGACATTTTCAAGAATTGGTTGATTAGAGGCATCCATTTGTGCAATTGAGGATTTAGCATAGATAATTTGGAAAGCAGAAAATTAGTTTAACCAGTTGAAAAGAGATTCGGGATGGAGGAAGGTGAAGGGTTGAAGAGAGTCTTGAAGACGTAAGGAAGATGGAGAGTAAAATTGATTTTGAAAGAGTAAGTAGAAACGGGAAAAGAAAATAATAAAATTGAATTTAAGTTAGAGCTGTATTGGTTCACACATTGTCTAATTTCAAGCCTTGTTCTCAGTCCTTGATTGAGTGTTACACAACAAACGAATTTGGAAATTAAGGCTTTTTCTTGGCTACAAGTGAGTGTAGCCAGAGGAGAAAGGAGAGGAGGAGGGAGCAGCAGGCGCGTGAAGCTATGTGTTTTTTTTTTACTTTCATACGTGCGCAACAGTTTTTTTAATTTTTTTACTTTTTCTTATTTAATCATAAAAACTTTAAATTGTTATAACTTTTAATATTTAAGTCCAAAATGAAAAAAATTATATCATTGTTCATCTAAATTCAAGCTCTTCAAAATAAAACCAGTCATTGATATGTTTTGACAACTTTTTTTTAAAAATATTTTTACATGTATACAATGATATTTTAATGTGAGGATGTATGTACATATTTTAATATGAGAATGTACATGTTTTTATGTGACGATGTACATGTTTAAATGTGATAATGTACATGTTCTTTAATGAACATCTGTACATGTTTGTATAGTCATATGTACATGTTTGTATGATTGTCTGTACAAGTGTTCTTCCTTATATGTATAGGTTTAAATTTACATGTTTGAATGTGGCGATATACATGTTCAAATGTGAGAATGTACATGTTTTTAATGAACATCTGTACATGTTTGTATGACCATCTGTACATGTTTGTATGACTGTATGTACAAGTGTTCTTTCTTATATGTACAGTTTTAATCTAAGAATATACATATTTAGTGATTCGTACAGGTTTATGTGACCTTCTGTATGTTTTTAATGTACATGTTTTTACGTGATGATGTACATGTTTTAGTGAACATTTGTACAGGTTTGTATGACCATCTGTACAAAGTTCTCTTTTATGTTCAGTGCACTATACATGTAAAAATAAATTTTTTTAATGTTGTCAAAATATATCCATGACTGGTCTTGTTTTGAAGAGCTTGAATTTAGGTGAACAATGATATAATTTTTTTTTTCATTTTGGACTTATATATTAAAAGTTACAATAATTTAAAATTTTTGTGGTTAAAAAAAAAACCAAACAAGCGCGCGCGTACGGAGGATGAGGATGTAGCTAGATAGCTACACTTAGGTGTAGCTAAGAACGACTGGGAAATTAATTAGAGAACTCATGTAAAATGTTCAAGGAGATTTGATGTTAGCCAATGAAAGTGACTGGGATAAGTTCATGGCTATTTTTTAATTGAAAATACACTACAAAAATTGAGAAATACTATCACTAGTGGAAGGGAAGCATTTAATGACGGTGGTTTAATCACGGCTTTAACAGAAACCGTGATTAATAGGAAGGCCGGAATTAATTAACGACGTTTATTGAATTAACCGTAAGCAATAATCGATCGGAGGTAGCGCGCCTTTTTTAGGACGGACTTTAGCTAACGGTTATTAGTAAAACCGTAATCTAAAGTCCCGTGTTGACGCGCGCTTTTCGGTCAACGGACTTTAGATTACGGTTTTACTAATAACCGTCAGCTAAAGTCCGTCCTAAAAAAGGCGCGCCTACCTCCGAATGATGGTCAACGACGTCGTTTTGACCTGACGCCAAATATTTCCCGTATTATTTGATTTTTTCAACGCCGCACGTAATCTGAATTACAGTTAACGACGTCGTTTTAACCAGTGTATTTTAGATTAAAACTAACTTTATAATAATGTGTTACATATGTTTGATTGAATAAGACTCATGGCTTAATGGCCGTGGGTACATGAGTCAACACCATCGATCTTGAGTTCGAAACCCAGCATAGGCCAAATAATTTTCGCGCTAATTTTTAATTTCGTTATACTTTAGATTACGGTTTTTCATGAACCGTCATTTAAATTGTGACTTTAGATTACGGTTTTCATGAAAACTGTAATCTAAAGTCCTTTTAACTACAACATTTGCCCGTTTACTCTACACACTGTACTTACAGTAACTCTTCTCTTTCGCGCTATCTTCCTCACTGAAATTGCCTCCTCTCCCCGTCACCTTAGTAACGGCCATCGCCGCCGTCGCTCCCACCACCTTTGTCACTCCCTTCGCCGCCGGTCACCACCCATCTACGTACACTGGTCGTCACCATCGATGTAACACCCCATCCAACAACAAACACATAATAACAATCTGCAGCGGAAACTCAACTCATCACATTACTTATTCCAATGGTGTTACACGCCGTTAACCACCCTGGCTAACAAGGCTAATACATGTACATTTGTATCGGTCTGATGGACTAGATTCCCGAGCAACTACACAATAATCCTCATTCCATTTTCAACATTTATTATACATACACTTTCCCTATACCGAGTATTTACAAACTACTGCCGATAACAACTTCGGTCTTACTACGCCTATCATACTCACGCCATTTAAATGGCTACCCATGTGTAAACATCTGCCCCGTCCTACTCTCGAACGGATTCCAGCTCCTTGCACCTGAAATAGAAAAGGAGAGAAAGGGTGGCCCCCAAGGGGCTCAGCACCTTTGCTGGTATGGTAATCCCGCAGCCCACATGCTACCGGGCCACGCACAACTAATTGTCGTCTTAGCATGCAGTTGATTATATTTAAATCATACATACAAGCCATAACCATACAACCCATAATATTTCGCCTCAATGGGCTCAACCTATAACCAAACATCCACACTTAACCAACCATCCATTGATTCCTTAAACCCTAGAGTGGCTCTCCTCTAAAATGGAGCTACTTCCTTAACGAACGGCATGTACCCATTAATCGGGTTATCCTCAAATGCCTCTTGTCGCAAGCTGGGATTCATTTCCATGATCCACACATTCCATATCCTACAACATAACTCATCCCCCACATAACAACATAACAAACCTTTCTTGTTTCGACGTACACATGACATCATTGCATTCATTTAAAACATCCAATATATATATATATATACCCAAGCATAGCAAGGTAATTTGCATAGCACAACAACAATACATATCACCTCGAGAACGGTTCACATTAAGATCCTTCCACCATAGTTAGTCCATACCATGAGCATAGAGATTGTTGCCAACTCATACCAAGCTCGTTAATTACCTCATCACCATCCTGTTATTTGAACGGTTGACTTAAACCCAAGGTGTGTCGGATATAGTGATCCCAAGCACACCAAACAACACAGTATGCCCCTATGGCCCGACGTGAGTCAGTAAACTAGCTTTGGATAAGCTAAGGGAAGGTTGAAACCAAATTGGAATACCACCTAAACATACACCAAGGGAGCCGAACTGGATATGATAACGACCCCATCCATCACCGCGTGGCCGGAACAACCGGACTCCTCACCCCCCCATTAGCCCATAGGCTCTTATAAATAAGTAGTTAAAGATCCATTATGGAGCCTACCACAACCACACACCATATGGTATCATAATCGAGTTAAGCACACAAGGGAGGAGAGAGTCATACATTCACATACAAACGTCACGCACAAACATCACATAACCAACTCACGCATAGCCGTGGTTAGAACGTTCCTTAAGTCGGAAACGTTGTTACCGGATACCGTTCTCCTACGTTTACCTAATAGAGGTTAACTAGCCCTTCAAGCGCATTCGAGGTTACCGGTATCGGCACGTAAACATACAATAACAATAACGACTGTAAACTCGTTTCATGATTTATCTCATAACGTGGCAAACATACAGAAAAACACATTGGCATACAAGCCGTGTAATCCGGTAGGACACAGGTTGCAAGAAAACCATACCTGTCACCGGAGTCCACTTTACCACGTCCACTTTATGTTCCTCGAGTGATTCTCGAACAACTGTTAACATCACATGTGTTTTTATTAACATCGGGGTTTGCTTGATTATTTAGTGTCCAAAGCTTATAATTTTTCCCCGTTAACTTAATTACATAACTTCACTTTTTAACTTGTTTTACCCTCACATTTTAATACAACTTTTCACCCACCTAATTGCCGTTTAAACTCACCTAACATGTCCTTAACAACCTTATGGCATCATTACCTATCATCCCCATCATCTCATATCATTTCATAACCTTAAACCATGTTTTTGGTCCGACCGACCCACCGTCCGACCCACAACTGGGTCGGTCCATTACAGAACCCTTTTACTTCCTTACAAACATGCCTGTCCGACCCACGTCCGACCCACCATTCTGGGTCGGTCCATGTGCGAACATTTTCCTTCCTTTGAAACTTGGCCGACCGACCCATGTCTGACCCACCCTTTTGGGTCGGACCATTACCGAACACTTTCCTAACATCTAACAGAGGCTCGACCGACCCAAAAACTAGGTCGGCCCCCTGGGTCGGTCGCCTCCTAATCTTACCCAAACTTTGCCAATTCTTCACCAACCTTCTCCTAAGGCCTCTTAATGCTTCCTAGCAACATTTGGTAACTTATATCCACATACAACATCCATGAAACTCATTTTCTAACTCCTTAAGCCTTTACTTATTTCCTTGTAAAAATTCCTTAACACTTATATTATTTTATCCTAGTTTTCCAAGTGGTGTTTCATACCTATGACAACTACTATCCCAAAATGCTTTCTCCTTAACT
This sequence comes from Limonium bicolor, assembly GCA_023374045.1. NCBI lineage: Eukaryota > Viridiplantae > Streptophyta > Magnoliopsida > Caryophyllales > Plumbaginaceae > Limonium > Limonium bicolor. Next base: position 240,011,816 of record CM041776.1, read on the forward strand.
TAACATCATATCCCAAGCATCTTCTCTTACTAACCAAATCTTCTCTTTCACAACTCCTTAAATTCCTTTCTCAAAACCTTACCTAAACATCATTCTCTCCTTATTCATCAACATGACCTATACCTTAAACCAACTCCTCCATGGCTTAAATACATTCCTAACACACACATTGAATTCCTAGAACTTCCAAGACAACACCTAAATCCTTGCATCACTCTAAATCACCATAATACATGTTTTCTTCTCAAGTAACATTCATTCACCTTTAACCCTTCCTAGTTCACCAAAACTCACTTACAACACTTAGAACTTCTTACACATTTCCCAAGTTTGGCCATAGCTTCTCTAGTATATACCCACATCCAACCACTTAGGTTTTCACCTTACTTCATTAAAGAACACCTAAAATCCATCAACACACTTATACACAAACTTCACACATTAAGCACTACATCACAATATAGTGCATAACTTAAATTGCTTGGCACTTAGGCCCTTAAATGCATGGCTCTTAGGCCCTTAAATTGCATAAACCTTAAACACTGAATTTCCCACATAATAATGCCTTTGACCTGCAAATACACCCAACAATACATATTCCTTTAATAACTCCTTGAGAGCATTTTACTAGCTCATTTACCATTTGCTCTTTAGGTAGTTTTAACAAGCATTATAAGCTTATTTCTCCTAAGGCATTAAACCACATTGAGATAGCTTGTTTACTCTTTTCCTCACAAATTTCTTTCTTGTTTCCTTGTAAACCGGTAAGGCATTTCCTTCCTTGTCAACAACTAAACAATATACCAACATTGAAATGAGTATATAAGCTTTAAGCTTTATCTCATTGTAAACCCTAGTTACATATATTGTTTTAACACATCAAGGTAATTGTTTTACCTTTGAATGGAAAGAGAGCTTGAATGAGTATCAAGAGAGGACTCCTCCTTGCCCTTGGAAGATTCAAATGAATGAAGCTAAAACAAGCAAGATAAATACACCATTGTGAGGTGAATTTTCGGACAACATGAAAACATGGAGGAAACATGGATTTTCTTGAGTTTCCTTACCTTGAAGCAAAAGAAACATGAATATGTGAAAAGGTGAGCTCAAGCTCCTCCCATGGTGGTTTCTCTTGGCACCGAAATGGAGGTTTTGAAGTTTTGAAGAGACAAGATTGTAGAGCTTGGCTTAACTAAGAGAATGGTGGTGTTTGTTTTTGATTTGGTTAAGTGAGCTAGGTTTACATGTGTTCAAAGTTGGAACTTCCATGGTGGTAGTAGCATTACCGAGAGAGAACAAGAAGAAGAGAGGAAGAAGGAGAATGGGACCGTGTGAAATGAGAAGAGAAGGAAGAATGAAGAGATAAGTTTGCTTTTGTTAAGATATTTATCCTTATAAAGCAAATAGTATACTAATTAGTCATTCTTTCTTTTCTTAGTAAACTAACAAGGGTGGTGAGTCACAACACCATAAAAACCGGCCCCAAATAGTACCTAGGGTACTTTAGACTTTATTATTCAATTGTCTCACTTATAACATTATATGTTACAAACTAGTTATAAAAATCACTATTCACCAATAACAAGACACATAGAAGTGAAATTTTTGATTTCCCATTGATATAGCCACCCAAATGTGATCTATATAGTACACATGTTAATTAAAGAGTAATGATGGACATTTAGCCATTCAAACTCATTTACAAGACAATTTTTCAAAACGTGCTTTAAGACTCCTTAAAGCACATTTTGCGTTTTAACTTGTTTTCAAGCTTGGTTTTCTTTGGTAATTGATTTAATATGTTCTTAACATATAATTAAGGCATAGGTATGACCATTAGGCCTTATACACATTTATCCCAAGCTTAGAGCACATTTTCTCATATTGACTTTAAGGTATTACCTTGTGTTTTGTTTGGTTTCATTGTCTACCAAAGTTTCCTAAGGACTTAATTAGCCTTATGAAGTCATAATTAAACATTATCAAGTCTTGGTAGGCTCTCTGGGTCCTAACCAAGTTCACTCATGGCTTAGAGCATGTTTTTGCTCATACCGTGTCTTAGTGTTTTATTGTGTTTACCATGGTTTAAATGATTCATTTAGTTTCTAAGGCACTTTTTAGCCTTTAAATACCATAGTTTAACATTTACACAACATACCAAGGTTTGGGGTATTTCAATCTACCCCCCTTAAAAGAACTTCGTCCTCGAAGTTCACACTTTCCACACACATCATTGATTTGAATACGGGAATTACTTATAGCCATACACTTCCATTACCAACCACCCTTTACACCAACCTCGGACTTAATGGTCCGGGCAACATATCCACATCATTTGGACACATAGGTCCCCATAACATAACAGTCTTTAGACACATAGGTCTTGATAGTATACACTTAGGAAATCCAAGTCAAAACAACATTCATTGCACATACCACACAACATGTCAGAGCATGTATAGCAATCAAAATATCCTTGATATACACTATGATCCCGCAGAACCCGGTCGCGATGGACGCCTTCCGTCCCCGTGCCTTTGGGAAATTAAAACAATCACTTAAATTTAAAATTTCCTTGTGATTAAGTATAAGAAGATCTTTTATTCAAAATATTAATCGATTGTTTGAAAATACCAATTGAAAATCCTTTTGAAAACACCACACAACTCCAAGTCCCGTTTATGCTCCTTGTATCTTTCTTAACATGGTTATTTGTAATCACTTATAGGAGCTTCAGAATCATCCACTGATGTGATCAGCATCGGTGTTGAACTATCTTTCCACCCCAATTTGTGTTCGGCTTCCCTTGATCTCATGATAATCAAGTTTCACCTCCCACTTCATTTTCAACCAACAACTAATTCAAGCATATCCCATTTTCTATCTTTAAATCCTTCTAGTCATAATCATTACATCTCCAAGGGATAGAACTCCGTCTATCAATCATCACCCAAATCCAACTTAATTCAAGTTACCTAGGGAATTCAATTCTCACTAGGTTCGTGTCGGTCTCATAACCCTTCATAAATCACCACATTGTATATATACATACATATATTTTTTATCAAAATACAATACATGGTTTACATTTATGCACCGTCGGGGTTTTAGTTCCCCGGGAGTTTCTTTCGGGGTTTTAGTTCCCCGGGAGTTTCTTTACTCCCTTCCACTTGTACTAACACACTTCCCACAATGGTATTCGCATCTTCTGTGCGCAATTACCACAATTTAACCACAAATAAATGCGTATGTTTATATAACACACCGCCAACCATCCTAACAATTTATTTTTGTGCCATGCACAACATAGTTCACGTACACTTGTACGGTAAAACACACTAAGTGGTTTTGCGCTCTACCCCCCTTAAAAGGGATTACGCCCACGTAATCAATCACTAAACCTTGGCTTAAAATGTTTTGCTGTCGTGGAGTGTTTTAACTTCCACGCGGTCTATTACACCATGGATTCTGATTAGAGGATCTTAACCATATTGGCGGTTTAGTCCCTAAACCAAGAATTCGCATTGGAGTTGTAACTCATAACCGGTTTCGGTCCTGGCCTGTGAGGCTTTTAGGTATTGATAACTAGTCATTTATTCATATTCACCATAGATATCCGGTACCTGACGCATGGGCTCACTGGCCTCTGTTGCGCAACCCTGATAATTATAGAGCTGGTTTGCCCCATTCGTTACTGTTAATGTATTGTACATCTCCAATGTATTACCCTTATCTTGGGAAGAATGGTTTCTCAACCGACGCATGGTATCTCTTACCCTGAGCGAATTCGGTGAGTTTCACAATTTCCCATCCACTTCTCCAATAGCTTACAGCGTAAACTACTATATAATTCACAATGATTGACTTGCTTCTACCGACTTATTGTCGGTTGAGATTGAGCTACTACCTAATGTGTAGTGCTCTCTCGGTTATTTCCCACACCTGAGGTATATTTCATACCAACATTTGGTATTCATTGCCACTGTTATCACTTATTCTTAATCATACCTCCATATCTGGTTTCGTACAAGTACTCTTCCATTGGTATGACCTTGCATTTCCTATGCATTGATCATTATAGTACCATAGGTTTCTTTCTACATCCACCACAATTAACATTTCCCAAATCCTAGCTATCCCACTCGATCATTACTGCGCAAATGCAATACCAAAACACTCAGTCATACAGAGTGCAGAGGCGTAAACTCTTGACAGTAAATCTCTTATGCGATTGCAATAGGAGTTTACACTGTGTTTACTGGAATTCTTATCACATATCACTTGCTTCCAGCTTACTGCTTGGTTCCTTTGCTATTATTTACCGTTGTACCTCCACTGGGGTTAACTCATAACTCTGCTCACTCACCATTTTATCATCTAACAATACTCATACAACGGTCGCTTATTGCGCACCGTATCCTCTTCCATTATATAGCATCAACTTATACTGTATCCGCTATTATATTAGCTTCTGCTATTAAGCTAGGTTTATCTGGCCACTTATTTGGCTGATTTTTGAATATATCACTATCTTTCCCTTGAGCGTTGTTCGCTACACATTTAGCTTCACACACCTATGGTGATTGCTATCAGACTTATTACACTTCCTGTCTACACAACTGGTACAAACATTTCCTTTCGTATTATTCTTATTCAAATCATCCTGGGGTATTAACAACGTGGTCCGTCCTCCACATATTTCTTGAATTTGATTCACATAACTACCGCTTCTGCGGTCTCACAACATCGAGAGGTATCCCCACTCTTAATGCAGTGGTTCGCTTACCACTCTATTCACTTATACCACATAAATTTCTATAATTAACTCAAATTTACATAACACATCTTATTTGTGGCTTATAAGCCTTATTTGCCTTGAGTTGGGCTCATTGTAGGCTGTCCACACACATGTACTTCTCTGTACAATATTACATGTTTGGAGGTTGTAGTGGGTTCCATGACAAGGTCGTTGTATTCCGTTTCCTTTCATGGGATGCCCCTTAGGTTTGTCAGTCCGTCTCCTGACAACTTATGTCTACACTGGGTGTTAGTTTCAACCCTTGTGTTTCTGTCATGCATTTCATTCAACAATTGTTGATGCGAACACCCTTCGAGGATTTCTCCTGGGTGTCGCTAAGGTATGCCATTACATTAGGCTTGCATCTATGGGTAATTCAGTAAACTACACCTTCCTATGTTCGTAGCTGGGTACTCATTCCAGCTATCATGTTTTATCCCTTAGGCTTATCAAGACACATGTGGTGTCTTTCATAATAGTCCGTGCTCTTCGCACTCCTTGACTCTTTACATTTCCTTGAAATAAACTCACTAGTTCCTTTAGTCCTTTTTAACTTAACTGGGTTCCTTAACTTCAACTAGTCCTTGTAATCTCTAGCTTTCGTTTGATTTATACTGCTGACCGTAGACGGAGTCGACTACTTCCCGTGTTTCGGACTCTACTCGTATACATATATGGGGTATCATACTGATACATTACTACTTACCCAACTAACCTATAAGTAGGTCTGTCAGGCCCACATGCTCCTATCGGAGTGCGGTCGTCCCACAACACAGTTGGTACACTTGTAGTGCCCGTCACACGCCTAGGTGAAGTATTCTGTTGTCAACTCCCTTATATTGTCCCGTGACAATATTCATTCCTTACTTCCCGAACTTAATCGAGGGAAGGTTTATCCACTGTTGCATCCTTGTCAGTTGCTCTTGGTTTCACTGGTTCGGTTTAAAGAAGGTTGGAAAGAAGTGTTGGTTTGAAAGAAAATCTGGTTTGAAAAGAAAAGGGTTTGTGAAGGATTAGGTTTGAAAGAAAAATTTCCATGGTTTCACAACATCTTCTTACCTTAGCCAAGTCTAGCTTCTTGCTGACTGGTGTGTTTCCAATTACAGAGGTTAGGCTAACAGGCCCTTCCACTGTTATGACATTCACATTTAACTTTATTGTACTTTTCCAAGTATTTGTAGGGGTTACGAATTTCCTGAACAGCCCTGTTATAGTAGCACTTGCTATGGCAAGTGCGCCATGCTAACTGGCTATCGGTTCAACACATACCGGTTGTGGTATTGTTTTTATCCCACTGTCATCAGTGGCCTTGTTGGCCCTCACTGATGTTACTGCCTTGATAATAACTTCTCTAGGCGACTTCTCACTGTCTTCGCATGACGATCATCAACTAGGGTGTTTCCCATTCTGGGAGACCCCTTTTTCCTTAGTATTGTATTCTCTTTGTAGCCCGTTCCACGTATTTGGGCACTACGTTGTAGTTCCCTTGTCTGTTGATATACCGTTGGTGTATTATTTTTCCACTGCGGTCCCGTAGACACTCGTCTCGGGTTTCTTTAATTCATTTTTTTGCCTGTTGCACGGTTGGTGCGTTGCAAGCTGGTTGTTCTCGACTGCTCTGCATGTCGACCCAGGTTGCCAGAAATTCTATTCTCTTATACACAAAATCCTTCATTTGTCGCTATGGAATGCGGTTAACATTGTCCAGGTGGAGACCGTCTCCGGGATTCCCAGTTTTCGGGATCTACCGTATGACAGATTCTCCGTACCCTTAAAGGTACTTACTAACAGCCAGATCGGGTATTCCCGAGTAAGAGAGGACTTTCATCTCTCTGGCGTTGTTTTCCCAAGTTATAAAACAGGGTTTGCGGAGGGTGGGATGGATATAGTAGGTTTCCAGTATTCACTGGTCGTTCCTTACTATCGTATCTCTCACGCTATCACTCAACCCTTAACCCAAAGTACTTAAATCCTAACTCGGTATTCCCTAAGCTCGGTAATTCAGTCATCAGAGCGATACTTCGCTCTGATACCACTTTTTGTAACACCCCATCCAACAACAAACACATAATAACAATCTGCAGCGGAAACTCAACTCATCACATTACTTATTCCAATGGTGTTACACGCCGTTAACCACCCACGTGGCTAACAAGGCTAATACATGTACATTTGTATCGGTCTGATGGACTAGATTCCCGAGCAACTACACAATACAATCCTCATTCCATTTTCAACATTTATTATATACATACACTTCCCCTATACCGAGTATTTACAAACTACTGCCGATAACAACTTCGGTCTTACTACGCCTATCATACTCACGCCATTTAAATGGCTACCCATGTGTAAACATCTGCCCCGTCCTACTCTCGAACGGATTCCAGCTCCTTGCACCTGAAATAGAAAAGGAGAGAAAGGGTGGCCCCCAAGGGGCTCAGCACCTTTGCTGGTATGGTAATCCCGCAGCCCACATGCTACCGGGCCACGCACAACTAATTGTCGTCTTAGCATGCAGTTGATTATATTTAAATCATACATACAAGCCATAACCATACAACCCATAATATTTCGCCTCAATGGGCTCAACCTATAACCAAAACATCCACACTTAACCAACCATCCATTGATTCCTTAAACCCTAGAGTGGCTCTCCTCTAAAATGGAGCTACTTCCTTAACGAACGGCATGTACCCATTAATCGGGTTATCCTCAAATGCCTCTTGTCGCAAGCTGGGATTCATTTCCATGATCCACACATTCCATATCCTACAACATAACTCATCCCCCACATAACAACATAACAAACCTTTCTTGTTTCGACGTACACATGACATCATTGCATTCATTTAAAACATCCAATATATATATATATATACCCAAGCATAGCAAGGTAATTTGCATAGCACAACAACAATACATATCACCTCGAGAACGGTTCACATTAAGATCCTTCCACCATAGTTAGTCCATACCATGAGCATAGAGATTGTTGCCAACTCATACCAAGCTCGTTAATTACCTCATCACCATCATGTTATTTGAACGGTTGACTTAAACCCAAGGTGTGTCGGATATAGTGATCCCAAGCACACCAAACAACACGTATGCCCCTATGGCCCGACGTGAGTCAGTAAACTAGCTTTGGATAAGCTAAGGGAAGGTTGAAACCAAATTGGAATACCACCTAAACATACACCAAGGGAGCCGAACTGGATATGATAACGACCCCCATCCATCACACGCGTGGCCGGAACAACCGGACTCCTCACCCCCCCATTAGCCCATAGACTCTTATAAATAAGTAGTTAAAGATCCATTATGGAGCCTACCACAACCACACACCATATGGTATCATAACCGAGTTAAGCACACAAGGGAGGAGAGAGTCATACATTCACATACAAACGTCACGCACAAACATCACATAACCAACTCACGCATAGCCGTGGTTAGAACGTTCCTTAAGTCGGAAACGTTGTTACCGGATACCGTTCTCCTACGTTTACCTAATAGAGGTTAACTAGCCCTTCAAGCGCATTCGAGGTTACCGGTATCGGCACGTAAACATACAATAACAATAATGACTGTAAACTCGTTTCATGATTTATCTCATAACGTGGCAAACATACAGAAAAACACATTGGCATACAAGCCGGTGTAATCCGGTAGGACACAGGTTGCAAGAAAACCATACCTGTCACCGGAGTCCACTTTACCACGTCCACTTTATGTTCCTCGAGTGATTCTCGAACAACTGTTAACATGACATGTGTTTTCATTAACATTGGGGTTTGCTTGATCATTTAGTGTCAATGCTTAATTTTTCCCCGTTAACTTAATTACATAACTTCACTTTTTAACTTGTTTTACCCTCACATTTTAATACAACTTTTCACCCACCTAATTGCCGTTTAAACTCACCTAACATGTCCTTAACAACCTTATGGCATCATTACCTATCAATCCCCATCATCTCATATCATTTCATAACCTTAAACCATGTTTTTGGTCCGACCGACCCACCGTCCGACCCACAACTGGGTCGGTCCATTACAGAACCCTTTTACTTCCTTACAAACATGCCTGTCCGACCCACGTCCGACCCACCATTCTGGGTCGGTCCATGTGCGAACATTTTCCTTCCTTTGAAACTTGGCCGACCGACCCATGTCCGACCCACCCTTTTGGGTCGGACCATTACCGAACACTTTCCTAACATCTAACAGAGGCTCGACCGACCCAAAAAACTGGGTCGGCCCTGGGTCGGTCGCCTCCTAATCTTACCCAAACTTTGCCAATTCTTCACCAACCTTCTCCTAAGGCCTCTTAATGCTTCCTAGCAACATTTGGTAACTTTATATCCACATACAACATCCATGAAACTCATTTTCTAACTCCTTAAGCCTTTACTTATTTCCTTGTAAAAATTCCTTAACACTTATATTATTTTATCCTAGTTTTCCAAGTGGTGTTTCATACCTATGACAACTACTATCCCAAAATGCTTTCTCCTTAACTTAACATCATATCCCAAGCATCTTCTCTTACTAACCAAATCTTCTCTTTCACAACTCCTTAAATTCCTTTCTCAAAACCTTACCTAAACATCATTCTCTCCTTATTCATCAACATGACCTATACCTTAAACCAACTCCTCCATGGCTTAAATACATTCCTAACACACACATTGAATTCCTAGAACTTCCAAGACAACACCTAAATCCTTGCATCACTCTAAATCACCATAATACATGTTTTCTTCTCCAGTAAACATTCATTCACCTTTAACCCTTCCTAGTTCACCAAAACTCACTTACAACACTTAGAACTTCTTACACATTTCCCAAGTTTGGCCATAGCTTCTCTAGTATATACCCACATCCAACCACTTAGGTTTTCACCTTACTTCATTAAAGAACACCTAAAATCCATCAACACACTTATACACAAACTTCACACATTAAGCACTACATCACAATATAGTGCATAACTTAAATTGCTTGGCACTTAGGCCCTTAAATGCATGGCTCTTAGCCCTTAAATTGCATAAACCTTAAACACTGAATTTCCCACATAAATAATGCCTTTGACCTGCAAATACACCCAACAATACATATTCCTTTAATAAACTCCTTGAGAGCATTTTACTAGCTCATTTACCATTTGCTCTTTAGGTAGTTTTAACAAGCATTATAAGCTTATTTCTCCTAAGGCATTAAACCACATTGAGATAGCTTGTTTACTTCTTTTCCTCACAAATTTCTTTCTTGTTTCCTTGTAAACCGGTAAGGCATTTCCTTCCTTGTCAACAACTAAACAATATACCAACATTGAAATGAGTATATAAGCTTTAAGCTTTATCTCATTGTAAACCCTAGTTACATATATTGTTTTAACACATCAAGGTAATTGTTTTACCTTTGAATGGAAAGAGAGCTTGAATGAGTATCAAGAGAGGACTTCTCCTTGCCCTTGGAAGATTCAAATGAAGCTAAAACAAGCAAGATAAATACACCATTGTGAGGTGAATTTTCGGACAACATGAAAACATGGAGGAAACATGGATTTTCTTTGAGTTTCCTTACCTTGAAGCAAAAGAAACATGAATATGTGAAAAGGTGAGCTCAAGCTCCTCCCATGGTGGTTTCTCTTGGCACCGAAATGGAGGTTTTGAAGTTTTGAAGAGACAAGATTGTAGAGCTTGGCTTAACTAAGAGAATGGTGGTGTTTGTTTTTGATTTGGTTAAGTGAGCTAGGTTTTACATGTGTTCAAAGTTGGAACTTCCATGGTGGTAGTAGCATTACCGAGAGAGAACAAGAAGAAGAGAGGAAGAAGGAGAATGGGACCGTGTGAAATGAGAAGAGAAGGAAGAATGAAGAGATAAGTTTGCTTTTGTTAAGATATTTATCCTTATAAAGCAAATAGTATACTAATTAGTCATTCTTTCTTTTCTTAGTAAACTAACAAGGGTGGTGAGTCACAACACCATAAAAACCGGCCCCAAATAGTACCTAGGGGTACTTAGACTTTATTATTCAATTGTCTCACTTATAACATTATATGTTACAAACTAGTTATAAAAATCACTATTCACCAATAACAAGGCACATAGAAGTGAAATTTTTGATTTCCCATTGATATAGCCACCCAAATGTGATACTATATAGTACATGTTAATTAAAGAGTAATGATGGACATTTAGCCATTCAAAACTCATTTACAAGACAATTTTTCAAAAACGTGCTTTAAGACTCCTTAAAGCACATTTTGCGTTTTAACTTGTTTTCAAGCTTGGTTTTCTTTGGTAATTGATTAATATGTTCATTAACATATAATTAAGGCATAGGTATGACCATTAGGCCTTATACACATTTATCCCAAGCTTAGAGCACATTTTGCTCATATTGACTTTAAGGTATTACCTTGTGTTTTGTTTGGTTTCATTGTCTACCAAAGTTTCCTAAGGACTTAATTAGCCTTATGAAGTCATAATTAAACATTATCAAGTCTTGGTAGGCTCTCTGGGTCCTAACCAAGTTCACTCATGGCTTAGAGCATGTTTTTGCTCATACCGTGTCTTAGTGTTTTATTGTGTTTACCATGGTTTAAATGATTCATTTATGTTTCTAAGGCACTTTTTAGCCTTTAAATACCATAGTTTAACATTTACACAACATACCAAGGTTTGGGGTATTTCAATCGACGTCTCTATCGTGTACTGGGTATGCGCGCGGTCGATCAATTGTCGTTTTTTTCTAACTTTGTTCATATGCATGTTGATTGCTAGTTCTAACCTCGTTTCTGTCGAATCCTGAGAGTGTAGTGGCAAATGTTCTAACCTTGTTCATATATTTGTGCCCAGATTCACAGTTAATTGCAACCTAGTTCGTGGGCTGATTTCTGCACTACTTGCCCACTTTGGTGCAGTAACGGTAATTTGCAAACCAAACTGTAAACTGCTGTATTTACTTATTCTTAGCATTTAGTATTACAATTAATACATAGTTTTGTTTTTCAAATATGAAACTAGTTCAGAGCCTTTGGTCTGGTAGATATATCTCTTAGCAGATTCGAAGTTGTGATTCTTGTTTGCTGATTCTTGTTACAGTTGATTTCTTGTACTTGTTATGGTTAATACAGCTTACCTTTCTTCAAGATAAATATAAAATTAGTGTATAAGTAATTTTGATGGTGCATGCGAATTTGACGTTGATAAAACTGATTGGGAAACGTCAGAATATAGGGGAGATGCTGTCGATTTTTTTCCGCGGTTTAGCTAGCATTTTAACCTTGATTTTTTGATGAATTCTAATGTTGTCGTTTTTCCTTTATGCATCAGGACTACGACTTTATTTTGACCTCCGACCTCAACCGTCTTTGCATCGGCTAATCGTCTACTAGAGGTAAGATTTACATATATACATACAGTATTAGACAAACTACCAAACATAGTTATCCGCCCTAGATATACCTAATAGAGGTATATCTCCGGCAGTCCCTGTCGGGACTGTCCATGATTGTTAAATCTCACACCTACGGTGTGAATGTATTTTTAATATGTACTTTATTGATTATTTCTGCAGTATCTCTTTATTGTTTTTCGAATGCATATATTATTGATTAATATCATAATATCGTGCATTTGAAGAACTATAGGGAGATGCTGCCGAAATTTTCAATAAATTAACATATTAAAACACGTTCACTGGTGGGATTTAATACTCATGGATGGATTTAGGTTGATAAGATACAAAAGTGTAAAGACTCTGCAGCCACGGGTGACGGTATGAAATGGCTGCCTTCATATAAATAGCTAGAAGGAGATGGAACGTTCGTGGATTTACAGCGGAAATTTGGACGACAAGTTTTTTAGAGGAGTTGATAAGTTATGCGCGGTGTTGGCGAAAAATCTGAAACCTATTGACAAGGGATACATCTTTTGTCCGTGTATCGACTGCCAAAACAATCTGAGATATCGCGGCGTTGAAACAATTAAGGAACATCTGATCCACCGCGGTTTTACAAAAGATTTCCAAGACATAATCTGATGGCATGGTCAGAGTGCGTTCGATGTTATTAAGCCTGACGAAGGGGATAATGTCAGGTAAACACAAAAATAGAACTTGGAGATGATACAGTTGCGGGTGATCCAGAAGAAGTTACAGTGAACGTTGGGCCAGATTTCTGGGATGATGACATTGAGACTATGCTCGAAGATGTGGAACGACATTACTCTAACACGCCAGACAAGTATGAAAATTTGTTGGATTAATCCAAAACACCGTTGTACCTCGGGTGTGACCCTACAAAGTTAAGCAAGTTGAGTGTCGTCCTCAAGCTATTCAACTTGAAAGCGAAACATGGCTGTGGAGCGACGTAAGTTTCACTGACCTCCTGGAACTATTGAAATACGTTCTTCCGGTGGACAACGTTTACCAACGACTACGTACTCAGCCAAAAAACTGATGTGCCCAATGGGTATGGAGTACCAAAAAATTCATGCTTGTCCTAATGGTTGCTTGCTGTTTTGGAAATCGGATGAATTTGCTGAAAGCTGTTCAGCATGTGGAGCGTCACAGTATAAGAAACAACAAACTCACATCAGAGGTAGTAAGAAAGGTTCACCGGCTAAGGTACTATGGTACCTGCCCATCATTCCAAGTTCAGACGTTTGTTCTCCATTGAGAAAGACGCAGAGAATCTTTGGTGGCATTCAGTTCACAGGAAAAAGGATGGCAGATTGAGACATCCTGCTGATGCACCACAGTGGAGAAACATAGACATAAAATTTCTTGAGTTTGGTGAAATACCCCAAACCTAGATATGGTGTTTAAATGATAAACTAAGATATAAGGAGGCTAAATAATGCCTTAGAAACATTAATAATATTTCTAATCAAAGAAAATATAAGGAAACACCAAAAGAGCAGTTTAAGCAAAAGCGTACTCTAAGCTTGGAGAGACTTGGGAGAGTACCCAAATATTGTTCTAAGACCTTGTAATATCCTAATGGTCATTTTAAATCAATTACCAAAGAAACCAAGCTTGAAAACAAGTTAAAAACACAAAATGTGCTTTAAGGAGTCTTAAAGCACATTTTTGAAAAATTGTCTTGTAAATGAGTTTTGAATGGCTAAATGTCCATCATTACTCTTTAATTAACATGTGTACTATATAGTATCACATTTGGAAGTCTACATCAATGGGAAATCAAAAATTCCCAACAATGTGCCTTGTTTTGTGAATAGTAACTTAATTAAGCTAGTTTATAACATAAGTCAATATAAGTGAGATATTTGGTCAACAAAGACTTAAGTACCCTATTATTAAATGGGGGCCGGTTTCTTATAAGGTGAGTCACCCTTTATGTCATTAAGCAAATAAGAAAGCAAATAAAGAGTTATAAAGCAAAAGTACTATTCACCCTTTAACATAAATATCATTTACTCACCTCTCTCCTCACCTCTTCATTTTTCTTTTTTCTCACGATTTTCTCAAGCTCTATCCCTTCTCCATTAACGTGGAAGAGCAACTCCATTCTAGCTCCATCTAGCTTTGCACACATCTTGCTCATTTTAGCTCCAAAACCAAAACAAATCACATATTCTCCTTAGTTAGCTCAAGCTCCTTCTTTCTATCTTTTCAAAACTTCAAGAGCTTCATTTTGGTGCCAATTCAAACCACCATTAGAGGAGGAAATTCAAGTTTGAGACTCCATTGGCTTCTCCATTCTCTTAAGGTAAAGAAAGTGTGAAGAAAATCTAGGTTTCCATCATTTCTTTCCTTGTCCGAAAATTTGCACTCATGGACTCCATGTTTATGCCTTGTTCTAGCTTGTTTTCTACTCTTCAAAGGATTGAGGAGGTCTTCTTGCTTCATATCCAAGCTTGTCTTGAGAAACCAAGGTAAAATAATCACCTTAATACCTTAAAGCACATTTTAACCTAGGGTTGTTCCTTAGGGTTAATTATTATCTAGTACTCATTGGAGTCATTGGATATGGTTAGAACATTGGCAAGGAGATATATATTGGTGACCGAGATTAAGCAAGGAAAAACCTAAGGAAGAAAGCTTTTAAAGCTTGTAAAAGAACAAGGTAAATTACTACCTTAAGGGGGTTTTATTGTTTAAGGGAATGGATTTAGATATGTAATGAGTTTAGTCTAGAGTTACATTAGAAAAGGGGTATATATGACCTAGGAGAAACAATGACTATGTTTGTGAACTTGTGACTAAGGAGCAAATGAGGAAAAAGAGATAGTTTAAGAATATCAAGGTGAATTACAAGAAGCATTTTATTTCAATGGGAGCCTTGTTGTGTGTATTCGCAGGTGAAGGCAAATATATGTGGAAATTCAGTGGTTAGATTATTGTCATTTAAGGGCCTAAGTGCCAAGCATTTAAGTGTATGCACTATATGATGATGTGGTGTAGTTTTAGTGTAAATTGTGTGTTAAGGTGTTGTGATGAGAATTTGAGTGATATTGGTTGTTGATGGAGAAGAACCAAGTGTTAGGATGTACTATATACTAGAGAACCCATGGCGAAAATTTAAAGGAAAACTTAAGTGTTTAAGATATTCTAAGTGGATTTAATGACTAGAAGTACTAGAAGTTCTAGGGTTGTCTTGATGAAAAAAGGGTGAGATTAAGGTGTTTTAATGACTTATAATGACTTAGGTATCACCATGAAGGATTTAGGAATCAAAAGTATGTACTTGGGTATTTAGGACTTAGGTAAATGTTGATAAAGGAAGCTAGGAAAATTAGTAAGTTTGAAGTAAAAGAGCATAAAACTTTAGGTGGTTTAGGTAGAAACTAGAGCTAGAATTTAAGGAAAACCTTGGGAAGTGCAGAAAAAGATGCTTTGGAGATGAAATACCCCTAAATTAATTTAAATTAATTTAGGGGATTTCTTTTGTTAAAATTAAATTATTATATGGAATAATGAATATTAAATTATTATATGGAGTTGTGTGAAATTTAGGGGTTTTCTCCTATTTAACCCTAATTATTATACATTATTGATATAGTATTATGAATTTAATAATAAGATTTATAAGTCAATAAATCTTGGGAAAATTTCTAAACACTCCAAATATATTATAAAGATTTTAGGAAGTGTTGGAACATTGTGTTGAAACATAAAAGTCAATATAAAATTCTAGAAACCTTAAAGCTTATTAAGCCTTGCTAGAGTTGACTTTTTGAGAATGGTCAAACTAGGCCATGAAACCTACACCAATAAATAGTTTATGAAAAACCATGAAGATCGATAAAAAGAACGTCAAAAACGGATCATCCTAGCCAAAGTTATGATAGATTGAAGTTTAGAGCCAAATTTTGAGAAATGCTGACGTGTCCAAGATTGGATGACTCAGCACGCCCAGTCAGCCGATTTAACCCAATCGCTTCAGATTTCCTTCAGTTTTGGCATGTCATAGGTCGATCTTTAGACGCCTATATCTTTTTCTCTACTCCACCATTTGGTATGCCATTTGTTTCATTCGATTCTTCTATCTTTCTCTTTCCAACCATTACTCACACATCATCTAACTCATTCTACATCGACGGGAATATCGATCTAAAGTTGGCTCCTCGCGTTTGCGTATCCCAGAACTGCAGTTTTTCCAGAAATCGGGTAAACTTCGTCACGCCATAACTTCTTCGTTTCTCGTCCAAATTTCGTGTTCTTTAGCTTGTTTGAAGATCTCAAATCCCTCTATAACTTTCATGTTTATGGCCAAGGCTGATTCTCACGGGTTTGGGAGATAAATTGTCTAAAGTTGCCCACTCGATCACGGCGGTAATTCTGCCCAGTTTCATCCCGAACCAACTAGGTAAACTCGGATCTTGTGAGATCTATAACTTTCTCTCTAGTTTATCAAATTCAATGATTCTTCCACTAACATCTAGAGTTACATGTCTAATTTAAATGACGTAGGTGTCATGGATTGAATCAGTCTCAGTTAGCACGAGTTGACCCACGAAGTAGGCTACTCGAACTGCACATAAAATATTGAGTTTTCCAGAAATCGATTTCGATTTCATAACGGCGCATCTCGGTGAGTTTCAGACCAAATTCCACCATCTATGCTCTTCGTTTTTGCATTCCCGTTCATAACCCTCTATCAATTTAACCAATTAAGCAATGAATTGAGGGAATTTTAGCAAATCGAATTCGAATGAACTTTGAACCCTAACTTCGAACCCAGATTCGAAATTGCTCAATTCGGCATGAAAATTGGGGAAATCGGTACCATTAGAACCGGGATTTAATTTCGAGTTGTTAGGAACAAGAATCATCGAATTTCGTTCTGTGGATTGTGAGAAATCAGCAAATTAGTACTCGATCCCCTTATTGTTTCGCTGAAGAACTGGCGTGTTCTGGGCCGTCGGATCGCGGTTAATAAACTTGGACGGCCGAGATTAGATCGTGGGTTTTAAGTTGTAATAAGATTAATGTATTTTCCAGAATAAAGTCCTAACTTGCTAGATTTATTTAATGGCCTTCCCGAATGTGTTTTGACTTGAAATTTTAACCATAGATTCCTTGTTTAATGTAGTTTATTTTGATGTAAATTAATAGGGTTTTGAGTTTTTAAACATAAGTTATGATTTTTGCAAGTTACGGGTATTATGGAATTATTTGGGTGATTTAAAAAGATATTTTTATGGAATAAAAATTTTATAATATGTCTAAAATGTTATAGTTATTATATATTAAGTTTGGGAATTTTTGGGCAAGGGTAAATAGGTTTAAAAATTACGTTTATGAGTTTTTCATAAGAATAACCTATAATATAAGGTTTTTAATGTAACTAAAAATTAAAGTATGGTTGGGTAATTAACTTTTAGGATGGGGAAAATAATTAAACCTAAATTAACATTTTACATCAGTATGTTTATAAATATTTTGGGTGTTATCTTTCGGTGAGGTAAAAGTTGTTTACACATAAATATTATATATGAGAGGAATAAAATAGGGACTTATATTAAATCGGGGAAATTAAACTAAACTACATATTATTATGGAGGTTAATATGCTTAATTAAGCTAGGGCAAACACCTTATTTTATAAACCATGTATCAGTTGTGGAGATGTCTAAAAGATATTAGATATAATTAAATACAGTAAGAATTTCTTAAAGAATGTTTTGGATAAATCCTAAGAAAAATATAAGTGTATATATAAATACATTAGAAGTAATAAAAAGAAGTAACATTCCTTATGGGAAACATATTAAGAGGGAAAAATTGGGATAAACCTAATTCCTACATGGCAATTAAAAATATTAAAGGTTAGTGTGACATCCAGGTAGGCTATTAGGGGGAAATACACATCCTAAACCTTAATAGGTGTCAAAGTAAGTTAGCCAATCGTAACCCAAGGGATTAATTAAAACAAACCTATAATCAGGAGTGGGAAAATGGAGTAAGATAAGTTTACATTAAAAATTTAATTACGAGATCTAGCCAGTTCCCTAGGAGGGGAGTAACTGTAAACGAAACTATAGACTAATAAGAGTGGGGGATGTGTAGCATTATAGTGCCTAACTAATCAATACTTGAATACTTTAATTATAGGTGAGTAGTGGAAGTAGTTCGCATTTTCAAGTTTGATTGCTGCTTCTACATATATCAGGTACGATTTCTCGTACTCAGCTTGTTGTGTTTTGGACTCTATGGAATGTTTAGTACGATTTCTCGTACTCAGATACTTTTGGTGATGAATTCTATGGAATGTTTTGAGAAACACTAACTGAGCCTTGAATGTGAAACTCACTTGGGTTGGTTCCTTCTATTTGGTGCCCCGTTAGACACTGACTGCTTAGGGTTTACGCTTCTGCACTCTGTAGGACTGAGTGTTTTGGTATTGCTCTGGGTAGTTAGTGATCTAGTGGGAATTTGGAAAAAGGTCAATCTTGGTAATTCTTCTTTTGACTCTGGATATCGTTTCAACCATGAGCTGAGTCTTTGTTGTGATGTGCGCACATCTTCACCGGTAAACAGCGAGGGGCTGTATATCCCCTGTCCAATCGGACGTGGTAAACAGCGAGGGGCTGTATATCCCCTGTCCAGACGGACGTTGTAAACAGCGAGGGGCTGTATATCCCCTGTCCTATCGGACGAAGTCAACAGCGGGCCATCTCTTCCAATTGGTTTCATTTCACCCTTGAGTTGTTGGTTCTTGGACTTCTTCTTTCCTTTCCTAGTCCTTGTGACTTCTTGGTTTTTTCAACTCTTACTGGAACTTAATCTAACTTAAGCATGGGTGTTCACTGACTCCTGGTGTGGTTCTAACTGACTAGCATTATCTTCATTGTTGTCTATCTCTATTACTTGCTTCTGTTTGACTTGGTGATTTGAAGTGCCTTGTCCCTCTGTTTGGTTATTGGAATTTCTTTCCAAGTTTCTATATTGTTTAAAAATTATGTTTAATTTCTATTATGAGGATTGTACCAGTTCCATTCCAGGGAACTGACTCACCCCTCCGGGGTGGGCTGCTTGGTTTCATCTTGCAGGTACGAATTGTTGTACAGGTGGCCACGAGAGAGGAGTGTGAATGGGATGGGAATTAGGAATTTTGGAGAGTTAATGTATTTTGTTGTTATTACTTACATGTTATGTTTTCTCGAGTTCAGACCGTAGCTTTTGTAATGTCATAAGTTGTAATTGGTGAGGTTTGGTGCCGGGTGTTTGGAACCCGATGATCTGTAATCGCCTTAGTATTTTATTTCCGCTGCATTTATGATAAGTAGGGGCGTTACAGAAGAAAGTGGTATCAGAGCGTAGTTACGCTCTGAGCCCGAGAAAACAAGCCGAGTGAAATACTTAGATATAGGTGCCCTTAAAACTGGGGAAGTGGGGTAGAATTGGGAAGTGAGGATTCCAGAAAGGCGCGTTACCCTTACCCCATACTTGACCTTATTTACATCACTCATGAACACTCTAACTACACACGTCCCTGGGTAGTTATGAAACACTTCGCACTTTACTACATAGATGTCTAGATTTAACATACAACTTCTGAACAACAAATACCATCCTCAACAGCTAAAAGTCTCAAAGAGGAGGAAGAGGAGGACGCGGAAGAGGAGGACGAGGAGCGGGACCCCCAGGTGGTTACGGACCCGATGCTGTTACCCCTGAGGTCATAGCTCAGATTGTAACCGCGGCATTAGCTCAGCAGCAGGCTCAGATCCCTCAACCACCGCCACCACCACCCCACGGTCCGCGAGAGTTCAACTGGTTGAAAGCGGTCAACGATCTTCGTCCCCCAGTCTATGAAGGCCAGCCAGTACCGAAAGCCCTGGAGAAATACATCGCTGAGATTCAAAAGGCTTTTACCTCTCTACATGTCCCAGCAGATCGCCAAGTGGACATAGCGGCATACTTCCTCCAAGGGCCAGCTCATCGATGGTGGCAGACAGCCAGAGCCGAGCTGACCGCTCAGGCGAATTTTGATTTCAAGCTTTTCTGGTGGCCTTGAGAGCTAAGTTCTACCCATCCTACCTACAGAAGAGGATGAGAAGCGAATTTGAGCAGCTGAAGCAAGGGACCTCTTCTGTTGCTGAGTACTATGACAAGTTTGTGGAGTTGCTTGCTGTCATTGGAGAGGGAGCTTACGCTCCGAGGTACCTGGTGGATAAATTTCATACTGGTTTGAACTTCAGGATCATGAACATGATCGGTCCCACCAGAGGAAAAACTTTACAGGTATGGAATATGACTTTGGAATTTCTGGTTCGGTAAGATTTTCCCACTAAACATAATGTAACGACAGGAACTAGCTGATGATGCAAACGACTGCGAAACCACCATTGCCTATCAGGATTCTGTGCTAGGCAAGAGGAAGGGAGATGCTGGAGGAGGTAGTGGAGGAAACCTCTTCCCAGAACTATGAAAGGAAGGGCAAGTTTCTACAAGGGGAAGAATGAAAAGGCTATGTCCCTTCACATATTGATGCCGAGCCAATCCGCTCCCAGCCACCTAGTGGTAAGATAATACAGAATTACAATGTGGTTACATATTGTTATCACATTACTAACCATAAACTGAAACAGGAGACACCCAAGGTGAGAAGGTATTTCTGCAGGTGGTGCCAGAAGGATCACCCAGGTAAGGACTGTAAAGGGAACCTGGGACTGTAGAATGCCACTACTGCGGTAAGAAGGGCATAGGGGATTCGAATGCTTCTCGAACCCGGATTCAGGAACTACAAGCCGCGCACCGGGTCAGCGACTAAAGCCCCAGCTACTAATACAAGTGGAGGAGGAGGTAGAGGTGGCACCGGAGGTGCTGGACCATCTACCCATCGTCCTGCCCAGAACTACCCTCAGAGGCCAGGCAAAGCACCAGTTCTCAACCTGGTGGACCGTGTCGAATCGGCGAGTGATGACCCGAGTTCACCTGGTGAGGACTACTTTCCTACTGAAGAAGCTTAGACCTTCATTTGCTTCATTTCTTCAAATAATTTTTCCTCTGCATTGTAAAGGGATGAACTATAAATCCCTCTTTCTCTTACACCTTTGTGCTAAGACCAGTTTGAACATTGACTTGATTACTTAATGGCAACTATTGTTTTCGTTCAGCTTTCGATATTTGCTTTCCTGTATTACCTATTTCCACACCCACCATTTCCTTTGAGGCCAAACACACCCCCGCCAGAGAAGTGTGAGATATTGAGACCTGGGATGGTCTTATTACGAGAATTTTTGACCCCAGCTGACCAATATGCATTAATCCTCAAGATCAGAGAATTAGGTGTGAAAGGAGGAAACTTTTACACCCCTACCTTCAAGAACGGTGCAACCATGAAGGTGAAGATCATGTGCCTAGGTAAGAAGTGGGACCACACCACTAGAACCTACGAAGAGGTGGAGGTGCCACCAATTCCAGGAGAGTTGCAGACCATCATTGGAGCTGCAGTTAAGGCAGCCCAGGAATTGGAGGATGAGCCCGTCCCAGACCTAACCTCAGACGTGTGCATCATCAACTTCTATGAGAAAGAAGGTAAGCTAGGAATGCATCAGGATAGGGACGAGTCTCTAGAGTCCATCACCAGAGGAGTTCCAGTGGTGTCCATATCACTTGGAGACGACGCGGAATTCCTATTTGGAGATCAGAAGAGAATGGATCTTGCTACAAAGATCCTCCTGAAGTCGGGTGATGTGCTGATATTCGGGGGAGCAGCCAGACTTATCTACCATGGGGTGAAGAGAATTAAGCCCCACACAGCCCCCACATCCATCATCAACCAGACTCACATGAAACCTGGCCGTTTAAACTGACCTTTAGACAGATCTAGCTTTGTAATTTATGCAATTTCAGCATTGTAGACATTAAATGCTCATGAAGACCTTAATAAGAATGGAAATCTTATAAGTTTGTTTCGTCGTTGTAGGGGTTGGGAACTCAGAGATCAGGTTAACTGTGTTGAACCAGGCTCAGCGAAGAGCAATGGGATGGTCATCACAGGTATAACTACTAGCCTGATTTATTACCTTGGGAATAATGCCTGAGAATCTTAGAATTTACTCTGTGATTTCAGGCACGTTCTTAATTAATGAGGTGGAAGCCACTGTTCTGTTGATTCTGGAGCCTCCCATTCATTCATATCCCAGGCATTCCATGCTAAGATAGATGCCCCTACAGAAGATATCCATGATGCTCAGTCTTATTGCCATCCAGAGAATTAATCAAGTGCAGTAAGCAATGTAAGGACTTGAACATACGCATCAAGGAAGCAGATTTCCTCTTTGATGCCATTGTCTTCCCTGGCATGGGGTTCGACATAATTGTGGGCATGGACACACTACAGAGATACAGAGGTAGGCTACACTGCGCAGAGCATCGCCTCCTCTTGAAGTCAGCTACAGGGATCACAGTTTCATACCGAATGCAGCCCAAACCGACGACTGTGAAGGTTGTATCGGCACTATCCCTGATGAAGGAAGTGTCCAAGGGAGCGACCGCCTACTACTGTTATGCCCAGGATCTGAGGACAGATCCAAAGTTCAAGAATGACGTACCTGTTGTGTCGGAGTACCCCGACGTCTTTCCGGAGGAGTTACCTGGACTACCACCATTGAGGGAGGTTGAGTTCAACATCGACCTCATACCCGGTACAGGACCAATTGCCAAGGCTCCTTACCGGATGGGCCCTACAGAGATGGTGGAATTGAAGAAGCAACTGCAGGAACTGCTAGATAAGGGTTTCATCAGACCCAGTGTCTCACCTTGGGGTGCTCCAGTGCTCTTCGTCAAGAAAAAGGACGGAAGCCTGAGACTCTGTATCGACTACAGAGAGCTGAACAATGTCACAATCAAGAACAAGTACCCACTGCCCAGGATCGATGACTGTTCGACCAGCTGAGGGGAGCTAAGGTGTTCTAAAATTGATCTGCGTTCCGGGTATCATCAGATAGCTGTAGCTGAGTCAGATATAGAGAAGACAGCCTTCCGGACCAGATACGGCCACTATGAGTTCACAGTGATGCCGTTTGGACTGACCAATGCACCGGCGAGATTTATGGATTTGATGCAGAGAGTCTTCCAAGCCCAGCTAGATAAGTCAGTGGTCGTATTCATAGACGACATTCTGATCTTCTCCAAGAGCAAAGAGGAACATGAGCAGCATTTGAGAACAGTCTTGGAGACTCTGAGAGAGAGGCAACTCTATGCCAAGTTCAGCAAATGTGAATTCTGGCTGGACAAGGTATCATTTCTTGGTCATGTGATCTCAGCTGAGGGAGTTTCAGTGGACCCAGCTAAAATTGAGGCGGTAAAGAGCTGGCACAGACCTCGCTCAGTGACTGAGATTCGGAGCTTCCTTGGGTTGGCTGGCTATTATAGACGCTTTGTGAAGGATTTCTCTAGGCTAGCCAAACCCTTAACCTCTCTGATGAAGAAGGATAGCCCGTTTGTATGGAAGAGGCATGTGAGGTCTCCTTTCAGGCACTGAAGGATGCTCTGACCACAGCTCCAGTATTGGTGATCCCCGAGGGAAATGAGGGATTCGAGGTTTACTGTGACGCTTCAGGCAAGGGGATCGGTGGAGTTTGATGCAAAATGGCAGAGTCGTGGCTTACGCTTCTCGACACAGCTGAAGAAGCACGAAGAAAATTATCCCACACACGACCTTGAGCTCCTCGCCATAGTCTTTGCCTTGAAGATCTGGGACACTACCTGTACGGAGCCACGGTCCGAATTATGACAGATCATAAAAGTTTGAATACATCTGGACCCAGAAGGAGCTGAACTTGGACAGCGACGGTGGATCGAGCTACTAGCTGATTATGATATCGACCTCCAGTACACTGAGGGTAAAGGTAATGTCGGGCAGACGCTCTGAGCAGAAGAGCATATTCACTTCTTGCTCTCGTAGAGACGACCACGATAGCTGAGGAGTGGTATATGCAGCACAGGATAGTGATGTGTATCTACAGGGGTATCAGGCAGAAATTAGCAGATGGGTTGACTGATGGTCGAAGTATGACTACGAGCTAGACAGCGAGGACACCTTCGGGTCAGAGGGCAGACTCTGCGTTCCTCAGGATGCGACAGAACTTCAGACCAGGATTCTCTCTGAAGCTCATTCCTCTACGTTGTCAGTACATCCTGGAGCCACCAAGATGTACAAGGATTTAAAGAAGCTATTCTGGTGGACGGGATGAATGAAGAGGGATGTAGCGGACTTCGTCTCGCGATGTCTCACTGTCAGAAGGTGAAGTTCGAGCATCGACGGACCAGGAGGCCAGATTCAGTCGTTACCGGTACAGTGCTGGAATTTGACGATATTAGTATGGATTTTGTGGTCGGTCTCCCTCCAGCCAGAGGTGGATTGAACACAATTTGGGTGGGTGATAGTCGAAGGCTAACTAAGACAGCTAAGTTTATACCTATCAAGGACACATGGAAGGTGCCCAAACTAGCTGAGGTGTTCACCACAGAGCACATCCGGTACCATGGGTACCGAAGACGATCGTCTCCGATCGTGATGCACGTTTCCTTAGTAGATTTTGGCGTCAGGTACAGGAGGCATTTGGTACTCAGTGCGACTTAGCACAGCCTTCCACCCTCAAACAGATGGGCAGACCGATGAGAGGACGATCCAGACACTAGAAGATATGTTGAGAGCGGTGCCTAGACTATCGGGTAGTGGATAGAGCGTCTACACTTGTGGAGTTCTCCTACAACAATTCTTATCACTCGTCTATCGGCATGGCCCCATTTCAGGCTCTGTATGGCAGACCGTGCCGAACACCTTATCATGGAGTGACCCTGCTGAGACAGTGTGATGGCCCAGAGTATATTCAGAGACTGCAGGACGACATCAGGGTTATTCAGCAGCACATGAGGCAGCGCAGTCTAGGCAGAAATCTTACGGGCATCAGCGTACCAGAGAGCTTGAATTTCAGATCAGTGATATGGTTTTCCTACGAGTGTCTCCGATGAGAGGTATCTTCAGATTTGGGATGAGAGGAAAGCTAAGCCCTAGTATGTTGGTCCGTACAAGATTACGGGAGCGCGTGGGCCCAGCAGCGTATCGACTAGACCTACCAGCAGAGTTGGGGAAGGTACATGACGTATTTCATGTATCGCAGCTGAAGAAGTATGGACCTGACCCTTCTCACGTTTCTACAGCCAGAGAGATAGAGATTGAACCTACACTGAGATATGAGGGGAGACTCCCATTCAGATCCTGGCACGAAGGTCCGGGAAACGAGAGGCAGATCAGTCAAGCTAGTGAAAGTTCTTTTGGGAGCATCAATGGGTTGAAGAAGCTACGTGGGAGACTGAGGACTCTATGAGAGTGAAGTACCCACATCTTCCATGATATTTCCTTGTATTCTGCCTCTACTGGGTTCTTGTTCATAGCGGTACGAGGGCGTACTTGGCTCTTTGAGGGGGGGGGGGGTGGTAGTGCATACTCTTCCTTCGTCACCTCATCCAGATTATGCCCTGTTTGTTTGTTAGTAGAATGATGGAGAGGTGTATTGCATGTACTTGGTTTATACATTGTGTGAATCTTGATTTTATATGAAAATCTTGTTGGGTTTGATGCTGAATATTTTGCGTGGAATCTGGAAATGGAAATGAGGGGAATGATGGTATGGAATTGGTTGGGATGTTATTGGATGAACATTCTGGTAATTTTTGACAGCACACCTGATGTGGTGTGAGAGCTATTTTGGTATTAAACTTGGGACGAAGTTCTTTTAAGGGGGATATACTGAAATACCCCTAAATTAATTTAAATTAATTTAGGGGATTTCTTTTGTTAAAATTAAATTATTATATGGAATAATGAATATTAAATTATTATATGGAGTTGTGAAATTCATTTAGGGGTTTCTCCTATTTAACCCTAATTATTATACATTATGATATAGTATATGAATTTAATAATAAGATTTATAAGTCAATAAATCTTGGGAAAATTTCTAAACACTCCAAATATATTATAAAGATTTTAGGAGGAAGTGTTGGAAAATTGTGTTGAAACATAAAAGTCAATATAAAATTCTAGAAACCTTAAAGCTTATTAAGCCTTGCTAGAGTTGACTTTTTGAGAATGGTCAAACTGGCCATGAAACCTACACCAATAAATAGTTTATGAAAAACCATGAAGATCGATAAAAAGAACGTCAAAAACGGATCATCCTAGCCAAAGTTATGATAGATTGAAGTTTAGAGCCAAAATTTTGAGAAATGCTGACGTGTCCAAGATTGGATGACTCAGCACGCCCAGTCAGCCGATTTAACCCAATCGCTTCAGATTTCCTTCAGTTTGGCATGTCATAGGTCGATCTTTAGACGCCTATATCTTTTTCTCTACTCCACCATTGGTATGCCATTTGTTTCATTCGATTCTTCTATCTTTCTCTTTCCAACCATTACTCACACATCATCTAACTCATTCTACATCGACGGGAATATCGATCTAAAGTTGGCTCCTCGCGTTTGCGTAACCAGAACTGCAGTTTTTCCAGAAATCGGGTAAACTTCGTCACGCCATAACTTCTTCGTTTCTCGTCCAATTTCGTGTTCTTTAGCTTGTTTTGAAGATCTCAAATCCCTCTATAACTTTCATGTTTATGGCCAAGGCTGATTCTCACGGGTTTGGGAGATAAATCTGTCTAAAGTTGCCCACTCGATCACGGCGGTAATTCTGCCCAGTTTCATCCCGAAACCAACTAGGTAAAATCGGATCTTGTGAGATCTATAACTTTTCTCTAGTTTATCAAATTCAATGATTCTTCCACTAACATCTAGAGTTACATGTCTACTTTAAAATGACGTAGGTGTCATGGATTGAATCAGTCTCAGTTAGCACGAGTTGACCCACGAAGTAGGCTACTCGAACTGCACATAAAATATTGAGTTTTCCAGAAATCGATTTCGATTTCATAAACGGCGCATCTCCGGTGAGTTTCAGACCAAATTCCACCATCTATGCTCTTCGTTTTTTGCATTCCCGTTCATAACCCTCTATCAATTTAACCAATTAAGCATGAATTGAGGGAATTTTAGCAAAATTCGAACTGGAATGAACTTTGAACCCTAACTTCGAACCCAGATTCGAAATTGCTCAATTCGGCATGAAAATTGGGGAAATCGGTACCATTAGAACCGGGATTTAATTTCGAGTTGTTAGGAACAAGAATCATCGAATTTCGTTCTGTGGATTGTGAGAAATCAGCAAATTAGTACTCGATCCCCTTATGTTTCGCTGAAGAAGAATGGCGTGTTCTGGGGCCGGTCGGATCGCGGTTAATAAACTTGGACGGCCGAGATTAGATCGTGGGTTTTAAGTTGTAATAAGATTAATGTATTTCCAGAATAAAGTCCTAACTTGCTAGATTTATTTAATGGCCTTCCCGAATGTGTTTTGACTTGAAATTTAACCATAGATTCCTTGTTTATGTAGTTATTTTGATGTAAATTAATAAGGGTTTGAGTTTTAAACATAAGTTATGATTTTTGCAAGTTACGGGTATTATGGAATTATTTGGGTGATTTAAAAAGATATTTTTATGGAATAAAAATTTTATAATATGTCTAAAATGTATAGTTATTATATATTAAGTTGGGAATTTTTGGGCAAGGGTAAATAGGTTTAAAAATTACGTTTATGAGTTTTTCATAAGAATAACCTATAATATAAGGTTTTTAATGTAACTAAAAATTAAAGTATGGTTGGTAATTAACTTTTAGGATGGGGGAAAATAATTAAACCTAAATTAACATTTTACATCAGTATGTTTATAAATATTTTGGGTGTTATCTTTCCGGTGAGGTAAAATTGTGTTTACACATAAAATATTATATGAGAGGAATAAAATAGGGACTTATATTAAATCGGGAAATAAACTAAACTACATATTATTATGGAGGTTAATATGCTTAATTAAGCTAGGGCAAACACTTATTTTATAAACCATGTATCAGTTGTGGAGATGTCTAAAAGATATTAGATATAATTAAATACAGTAAGAATTTCTTAAAGAATGTTTTGGATAAATCCTAAGAAAAATATAAGTGTATATATAAATACATTAGAAGTAATAAAAGAAGTAACATTCCTTATGGGAAACATATTAAGAGGGAAAAATTGTGGATAAACCTAATTCCTACATGGCAATTAAAAATATTAAAGGTTAGTGTGACATCCAGGTAGACTATTAGGGGGAAATACACATCCTAAACCTTAATAGGTGTCAAAGTAAGTTAGCCAATCGTAACCCAAGGGATTAATTAAAACAAACCTATAATCAGGAGTGGGAAAATGGAGTAAGATAAGTTTACATTAAAATTTAATTACGAGATCTAGCCAGTTTAGGAGGGAGTAACTGTAAACGAAACTATAGACTAATAAGAGTGGGGGATGTGTGTAGCATTATAGTGCCTTAACTAATCAATACTTTGAATACTTTAATTATAGGTGAGTAGTGGAAGTAGTTCGCATTTTCAAGTTTGATTGCTGCTTCTACATATATCAGGTACGATTTCTCGTACTCAGCTTGTTGTGTTTGGACTCTATGGAATGTTTAGTACGATTCTCGTACTCAGATACTTTGGTGATGAATTCTATGGAATGTTTTGAGAAACACTAACTGAGCCTTGAATGTGAAACTCACTTGGGTTGGTTCCTTCTATTGGTGCCCCGTTTAGACACTGACTGCTTAGGGTTTACGCTTCTGCACTCTGTAGGACTGAGTGTTTGGTATTGCTCTGGGTAGTTAGTGATCTAGTGGGAATTGGGAAAAAGGTCAATCTTGGTAATTCTTCTTTGACTTTGGATATCGTTTCAACCATGAGCTGAGTCTTTGTTGTGATGTGCGCACATCTTCACCGGTAAACAGCGAGGGGCTGTATATCCCCTGTCCAATCGGACGTGGTAAACAGCGAGGGGCTGTATATCCCCTGTCCAGACGGACGTTGTAAACAGCGAGGGGCTGTATATCCCCTGTCCTATCGGACGAAGTCAACAGCGGGCCATCTCTTCCAATTGGTTTCATTTCACCCTTGAGTTGTTGGTTCTTGGACTTCTTCTTTCCTTTCCTAGTCCTTTGTGACTTCTTGGGTTTTTCAACTCTTACTGGAACTTAATCTAACTTAAGCATGGATGTTCACTGACTCTGGTGTGGTTCTAACTGACTAGCATTATCTTCATTGTTGTCTATCTCTATTACTTGCTTTCTGTTTTGACTTGGTGATTTGAAGTGCTTGTCCCTCTGTTTGGTTATTGGAATTTCTTTCCAAGTTCTATATTGTTTAAAAATTATGTTTAATTTCTATTATGAGGATTGTACCAGTTCCATTCCAGGGAACTGACTCACCCCTCCCGGGGGTGGGCTGCTTGGTTTCATCTTGCAGGTACGAATTGTTGTACAGGTGGCCACGAAAGAGAGTGAGTGATGGGATGGGAATTAGGAATTTTGGAGAGTTAATGTATTTGTTGTTATTACTTACATGTTATGTTTTCTCGAGTTCAGACCGTAGCTTTTGTAATGTCATAAGTTGTAATTGGTGAGGTTTGGTGCCGGGGGTTTGGAACCCGATGATCTGTAATCGCCTTAGTATTTTATTTCCGCTGCATTTATGATAAGTAGGGGCGTTACAGAAAGTGGTATCAGAGCGTAGTTATGCTCTGAGCCCGAGAAAACAAGCCGAGTGAAATACTTAGAATATAGGTGCCCTTAAAACTGGGGAAGTGGGGTAGAATTGGGAAGTGAGGATTCCAGAAAGGCGCGTTACCCTTACCCCATCTTGACCTTATTTACATCACTCATGAACACTCTAACTACACACCGTCCCTGGGTAGTTATGAAACACTTCGCACGTTACTACATAGATGTCTAGATTTAACATACAACTTCTGAACAACAAATACCATCCTCAACAGCTAAAATGTCTCAAAGAGGAGGAAGAGAGGACGCGGAAGAGGAGGACGAGGAGCGGGACCCCCAGGTGGTTACGGACCCGATGCTGTTACCCCTGAGGTCATAGCTCAGATTGTAACCGCGGCATTAGCTCAGCAGCAGGCTCAGATCCCTCAACCACCGCCACCACCACCCCACGGCCGTGAGAGTTCAACTGGTTGAAAGTCAACGATCTTCGTCCCCCAGTTATGAAGGCCAGCCAGTACCGAAAGCCCTGGAGAAATACATCGCTGAGATTCAAAAGGCTTTTACCTCTCTACATGTCCCAGCAGATCGCCAAGTGGACATAGCGGCATACTTCCTCCAAGGGCCAGCTCATCGATGGTGGCAGACAGCCAGAGCCGAGCTGACCGCTCAGGCGAATTTTGATTTCCAAGCTTTTCTGGTGGCTTGAGAGCTAAGTTCTACCCATCCTACCTACAGAAGAGGATGAGAAGCGAATTTGAGCAGCTGAAGCAAGGGACCTCTTCTGTTGCTGAGTACTATGACAAGTTTGTGGAGTTGCTTGCTGTCATTGGAGAGGGAGCTTACGCTCCGAGGTACCTGGTGGATAAATTTCATACTGGTTTGAACTTCAGGATCATGAACATGATTGGTCCCACCAGAGGAAAAACTTTACAGGTATGGAATATGACTTTGGAATTTCTGGGTTGGTAAGATTTTCCCACTAACACATAATGTAACGACAGGAACTAGCTGATGATGCAAACGACTGCGAAACCACCATTGCCTATCAGGATTCTGTGCTAGGCAAGAGGAAGGGAGATGCTGGAGGAGGTAGTGGAGGAAACTCTTCCCAGAACTATGAAAGGAAGGGCAAGTTCTACAAGGGGAAGAATGAAAAGGCTATGTCCCTTCACATATTGATGCCGAGCCAATCCGCTCCCAGCCACCTAGTGGTAAGATAATACAGAATTTACAATGTGGTTACATATTGTTATCACATTACTAACCATAACTGAAACAGGAGACAAACCGGTGAGAAGGTATTTCTGCAGGGTGGTGCCAGAAGGATCACCCAGGTAAGGACGTAAAGGGAACCTGTGTAGAATGCCACTACTGCGGTAAGAAGAAGGGGCATGGGGATTCGAATGCTTCTCGACCGGATTCCAGGAACTACAAGCCGCGCACCGGGTCAGCGACTAAAGCCCCAGCTACTAATACAAGTGGAGGAGGAGGTAGAGGTGGCACCGGAGGTGCTGGACCATCTACCCATCGTCCTGCCCAGAACTACCCTCAGAGGCCAGGCAAAGCACCAGTTCTCAACCTGGTGGACCGTGTCGAATCGGCGAGTGATGACCCGAGTTCACCTGGTGAGGACTACTTTCCTATGAAGAAGCTTAGACCTTCATTTTGCTTCATTTCTTCAAATAATTTTTCCTCTGCATTGTAAAGGGATGAACTATAAATCCCTCTTTTCTTACACCTTTGTGCTAAGACCAGTTTGAACATTGACTGGATTACTTAATGGCAACTATTGTTTTCGTTCAGCTTTCGATATTTGCTTTCCTGTATTACCTATTTCCACACCCACCATTTCCTTTGAGGCCAAACCACACCCGCAGAGAAGTGTGAGATATTGAGACCTGGGATGGTCTTATTACGAGAATTTTTGACCCCAGCTGACCAATATGCATTAATCCTCAAGATCAGAGAATTAGGTGTGAAAGGAGGAAACTTTTACACCCCTACCTTCAAGAACGGTGCAACCATGAAGGTGAAGATCATGTGCCTAGGTAAGAAGTGGGACCACACCACTAGAACCTACGAAGAGGTGGAGGTGCCACCAATTCCAGGAGAGTTGCAGACCATCATTGGAGCTGCAGTTAAAGCAGCCCAGGAATTGGAGGATGAGCCCGTCCCAGACCTAACCTTAGACGTGTGCATCATCAACTTCTATGAGAAAGAAGGTAAGCTAGGAATGCATCAGGATAGGGACGAGTCTCTAGAGTCCATCACCAGAGGAGTTCCAGTGGTGTCCATATCACTTGGAGACGACGCGGAATTCCTATTCGGAGATCAGAAGAGAATGGATCTTGCTACAAAGATCCTCCTGAAGTCGGGTGATGTGCTGATATTCGGGGGAGCAGCCAGACTTATCTACCATGGGGTGAAGAGAATTAAGCCCCACACAGCCCCCACATCCATCATCAACCAGACTCACATGAAACCTGGCCGTTTAAACCTGACCTTTAGACAGATCTAGCTTTGTAATTTATGCAATTTCAGCATTGTAGACATTAAATGCTCATGAAGACCTTAATAAGAATGGAAATCTTATAAGTTTGTTTCGTCGTTGTAGGGGTTGGGAACTCAGAGATCAGGTTAACTGTGTTGAACCAGGCTCAAGCGAAGAGAATGGGATGGTCATCACAGGCACGTTCTTAATTAATGAGGTGGAAGCCACTGTTCTGTTTGATTCCGGAGCCTCCCATTCATTCATATCCCAGGTATTCCATGCTAAGATAGATGCCCCTACAGAAGATATCCATGATTGCTCAGTCTTATTGCCATCCAGAGAATTAATCAAGTGCAGTAAGCAATGTAAGGACTTGAACATACGCATCAAGGAAGC
Source organism: Limonium bicolor (assembly GCA_023374045.1). Classification (NCBI taxonomy): domain Eukaryota; kingdom Viridiplantae; phylum Streptophyta; class Magnoliopsida; order Caryophyllales; family Plumbaginaceae; genus Limonium; species Limonium bicolor. The sequence continues at coordinate 240,044,645 of CM041776.1, forward strand.
AGATTTCCTCTTTGATGCCATTGTCTTCCCTGGCATGGGGTTCGACATAATTGTGGGGCATGGACACACTACAGAGATACAGAGGTAGGCTACACTGCGCAGAGCATCGCCTCCTCTTGAAGTCAGCTACAGGGATCACAGTTTCATACCGAATGCAGCCCAAACAGCCGACTGTGAAGGTTGTATCGGCACTATCCCTGATGAAGGAAGTGTCCAAGGGAGCGACCGCCTACTACTGTTATGCCCAGGATCTGAGGACAGATCCAAAGTTCAAGAATGACGTACCTGTTGTGTCGGAGTACCCCGACGTCTTTCCGGAGGAGTTACCTGGACTACCACCATTGAGGGAGGTTGAGTTCAACATCGACCTCATACCCGGTACAGGACCAATTGCCAAGGCTCCTTACCGGATGGGCCCTACAGAGATGATGGAATTGAGAAGAAGCAACTGCAGGAACTGCTAGATAAGGGTTTCATCACCCAGTGTCTCACCTTGGGGTGCTCCAGTGCTCTTCGTCAAGAAAAAGGACGGAAGCCTGAGACTCTGTATCGACTACAGAGAGCTGAACAATGTCACAATCAAGAACAAGTACCCACTGCCCAGGATCGATGACCTGTTCGACCAGCTGAGGGGAGCTAAGGTGTTCTCTAAAATTGATCTGCGTTCCGGGTATCATCAGATAGCTGTAGCTGAGTCAGATATAGAGAAGACAGCCTTCCGGACCAGATACGGCCACTATGAGTTCACAGTGATGCCGTTTGGACTGACCAATGCACGGCGAGATTTATGGATTTGATGCAGAGAGTCTTCCAAGCCAGCTAGATAAGTCAGTGGTCGTATTCATAGACGACATTCTGATCTTCTCCAAGAGCAAAGAGGAACATGAGCAGCATTTGAGAACAGTCTTGGAGACTCTGAGAGAGAGGCAACTCTATGCCAAGTTCAGCAAATGTGAATTCTGGCTGGACAAGGTATCATTTCTTGGTCATGTGATCTCAGCTGAGGGAGTTTCAGTGGACCCAGCTAAAATTGAGGCGGTAGGTAAAGAGCTGGCACAGACCTCGCTCAGTGACTGAGATTCGGAGCTTCCTTGGGTTGGCTGGCTATTATAGACGCTTTGTGAAGGATTTCTCCAGGCTAGCCAAACCCTTAACCTCTCTGATGAAGAAGGATAGCCGTTTGTATGGACGGAGGCATGTGAGGTCTCCTTTCATGCAATTCCTGATGGGACTAAACGAGAGGTATTCAAATGTCGTTGCCACCATTCTTCTGAAGGATCCTCTCCCACCATCGAAGAAGCATACTCCTTAGTCTGCCAAGAAGAAAGGCGAAAAGAACTCTCGGGCAAAAACACCACTGGGGAACAAGACTCGATTGTTTTGGGAGCAAGACGGGAACCGTCAAGAAACCCTAACCAGACGCAGGCATACAAGAAATCCTCTAAATTTCAAAGAATCCAACAAATGTGATCTTGTCTGCTCTAAGTGCCAGAAACGAGGGCATATTAGAGAAAATTGCTTTGAGTGATGGGATATCCGGACTGGTGGAAGAAGAAAGCAAGTCCAGTCGCAGGAACCGCTGTTGCGCAGACTGAAGCAGTTGTGAAAAATGATATTAATGCCCTTTTCTCCATGGAAGACGTAGGACAGCTCAAAGCGTTGCTACAAAAGGGCAATTCTAGCGAACATCGGGTAGAATCTTTCTGCAGTTTCGCAGGTAAAACCAAACCTAAAACCAGTTTCAATTACCACTGCTTTGTGTGTTTAACTAGTAAGGATCAAATAACAGGAAGTAATACCTGGATCATTGATTCAGGGGCATCTGAGCACATGTGTGGTAATGAAACTATGTTCACTGTTTTACAAAACCTTAATGATAATAGAAGAGTTGTCATGCCTGGTGGACATGTCCAAGATGTTCAGAAATATGGAACTGTTAGATTAGGAAACTTTTTTGCTTGAAAATGTTCTGTTTGTCAAGCATTTTAATTTCAACCCAATAACTGTTCAAAAAAGCTGGTATAACAAATTGGTCAGTTTGTTATCTTCCATGAGATGTCTTGTTTTCTGCAGGGCCTTGATGGCACAAACAGTGTGCTGATTGGAGAGTCTGTTAAGGGTTGTATGTGCTGAAGAACAATAGTTTAGACAATCTCTTTGGAAATGTTCTGTGTGTTGATAAAAATGTTGCTTCTTTCAATTCTGTGCATGGCCAATCTAGTAGCTTGTTGTGGCATTACAGATTAGGACATGCACCATACAAAAAATTGCAATGTTAGGTTTAATAAGGCATGTAAAGAGTAATGTTTCTTGTGATATTTGCCAGCGTGCAAGGGCTGTCAGGAAACCCTTTGTTGATTCTGTTTCTAAAACTAAGCAATGCTTTGATCTAATACATGTAGATGTGTAGGGACCCTTCAAGGTACCCACCTATGATCAGAATAAATACTTTATTATAATAGTAGATGATTATAGTAGAACCACATGGGTACACCTTTTAAGAATCAAATCAGAGGCTTTTTATATTCTCACTTGCTTCATCAAACTCGTTGAAAGGCAGTTTAACACAAAAGTTAAGAAAGTTAGAAGCGACAATGCTTTTGAACTAGGATGTAGTAATAAGGGTATTAAATACTTTAGGGAGAATGGTATATTTCACCAAACCACATGTGCACATTCCCCACAGCAGAATGGCATCGTGGAAAGAAAGCATAAATACTTACTAGAAAACAGCTCGTGCCCTTTTCTTTCAAGCTAACCTTACCCTAGAGTATTGAAGAGAGTGCATAAAATATGCTACCCACATTATCAACAGATTGCCTTCCAAGGCAATAAATGGAGAGAGACACCCTTCCAGAGACTTTATCTACATAAACCAGACTACTCTTCCTTAAAGACTTTTGGCTGCCTCTGCTACAGAACCCACATAGGAAAAGCTAGAGGGAAATTTGACCCTAGGGGATCCGCTCGTGTCTTTCTAGGAGTGGCTGATAACAAAAGGGATACAAGGTTCTAGATTTAGAGACATCTAATGTCATTATCAGTAGGGATCTGACTTTTTATGAGAGAGAATTTCCCCTTCATGCAGGCAATAAATCTAGAAACCCTCAGGAAATTCCTGTAGACCAACTTGTTGATAGATACTCTGAAAGTGACTATGGTGAGAACACACAGGAACCAGAAACATCACCTTCCAGATCTTCTGATTACCTTGAACCAGAGACTGAAAACCATGATATAGAAACAGAATCTCTTCGAAAATCCACAGAGAGAGAAGCGTCCCCCGAGTTACCTTGATGACTACTACCTTGGAGAGGCATACACACCAGAAAATAACATATTCACAGAAATCCTCCATGAGAGATTAACCAAGACAAAATCAGCAACAAGCTTCTCCCAGAACCATTAACAAACATCAAACCTGTCAAAGCTCTGTATGCTCACTCTCTCACCCCACAATCCTACTACTTTGCTCTCAGTTCTCAAGAATATGCAGAACCCAGGTCATACAAGATTGTTGTCCAAAAACCTGAAAAGGAGGGAAGCTATGAAAACTGAATTGCAAGCTCTCCATGATAACAAAACTTGGAGCATAACCGATATCCCAAAAGGAAAACGTATAATAGGCTGCAAATGGGTTTTCAAAATTAAATTGAGGGCAGATGGAAAATTAGAGAGATACAAAGCAAGGTTAGTTGTAAAGGGATATAACCAAACATATGGGGAAGACTATTGGGAGACTTTTTCTCCAGTTGCTAAAATGACAACCATTAGAATGCTAGTTGCAGTTGCTGTCAAGAAAAACTGGTTCATGCACTAGCTTGACATCAACAATGCTTTTCTGCATGGAGATCTCCATGAAGAAGTGTACATGGAGATACCTGATGGGATGAAGGACCTGTACAAAAACAAGGCCTGCAGACTGCACCAGTCCATTTATGGACTGAAACAGGCCAGCAGAGAATGGTATGAAAGGTTAAGTCAATTTCTTTATCTCATGGTTTTGTTCAATCTAAAAATGATTACTCATTGTTTATCAAGTTTAATGGGCAGCTCAGAACTTTCCTAGGAGTATATGTCGATGACATAACAGCCACAGGAAATGATCCAGCAGAAATCCAAAGGGTAAAACAATCCTTGAATGTTGAGTTCAAGATAAAGGATCTAGGAAGACTCAACTATTTCTTGGGCATGCAATTTCTGTACACCAAAAGAAGGAATTATCCTCATCAAGGTAAGTATGCGCAGGAAATAATAGATGATTATCTTTCTACTAACAGTTCAACTTCCTCAGTGCCTCTACCTACAGGAACAAAGTTTAGAAAATCTTCAAGGTGAGCTGTTTGAGGATCCCACCATCTACAGGAGACTCATTGGAAGAATCAACTTCCTGGTGAACACTAGAGCTGACCTAGCATATTCTGTCCAATACCTGAGTCAGTTCCTGAAAGAACCAAGACAGGAACATTACAAGGCTGGATTACATCTCCTTCGATACATTAAAGGGAGCCTTCAGCAAGGGATTTTCAAACAACAGTGCAGACTGAAGATGACAGCCTACAGTGATACAGATTGGGCTAGTTGCTCCCTCACACAAGAAGATCAGTCAGTGGGTACATCATTCTCCCGGAGGAGGAACTCCAATAAGCTGGAAGTCGAAGAAACAGCAAACAGTATCTCTGAGCACTACTGAAGCAGAATACAGAAGCATCCGACGAGTTACTACTGAGCTGACATGGCTATCCAGACTAGCACAAGACCTTGGAATAAAGGAAATCACTCCCATACAAGTCAACTGTGACAACAAAGCAGCCATCTACATCGAAGCAAGAAACCAGTTTTCCACGAGAGAACCAAACACATAGACCTCGACTGTCATCTAGTACGGGAGAAAATACAAGAAGGGTTAATCACTCTGCAACACATACCTAGAACTAACCAAATAGCAGATGTTCTCACAAAACAGACCACAGCCAAAGGATACAAGGAATTCCTGGACAAGACCAACATCAACCATCAGTAAGAAGTTCTCTTACTCACAACGGCCACTATTCCTGTCCTCCTTTCAAGACAAAGAATGTTCCTCTTCCACATCCTTAGTCTTGAGGGGGGCTGTTGGAAAATATAGATATTCTGTAATACTTGTACATAGCCGTCTGTATAGTTTAGGTTATATTACCATTGTAACAAAGTGCCCTTTCTGTTATATATATATACATTAGGCGGGCGGGCACTGTATAAGGAAACCTTGTATAGAAAAAATAAGAAGTCAATGTGATTTCATATATATTGACAACAAGTACATAATTCATAATGTACAGATAGAGAGAAATAAAACACATTCTATTCAGTTCTCCCTTTCGATAAGTGAAGTTTCTCTTCCTGATCAAGAATCAAAACTCTCTGCATAATTTTATTTTCTGTAAAACGAAAGCGTATGTGAATACAAAAGAACTGCGTTTGGCTAATGCGGTTCTTTTGCATTGTCGTGTTCGGCTAGTACACATACATGCAGGCGTGGCAGACTGTAAATAATAACACACTCCGACCCTCAATGAAGCCATCTATGGCTACATGATTATTTGTATGGAATGACTTTGTGCTAACTGTTAACTACTTCGAAACATGTGAGCAATATCGCACCAGCATGCAGTTTTATTGTGCAAATCTTTGCATGTTCGACACTTAGGGTACGTTTATGAGTAACTTTAGAACTCCTATGAAGCCGATTTTTTGACATGTTATTGTGGGCATTTACCACTACGTGCGCACAAAGTTTCAACCAAACGAGGGTCATTTGATACTTCAAACAGGTGAGCAATATCGCACCAGCATACAGTTTTTTTATTGTGCAAATTTTGTGCATGTTTCGACACTTTGGGTATGTTTATAAGTTACTTGTAGAACTCCGATGAAGCTGGATTTTTGATATGTTATAGTGGGCATTTATCACTACGTGCGTACGAAGTTTCAACCAAAACAAGGGTCATTTGGTACTTCGAATATGTGAACAATATCGCACCAGCATGCAGTATTTTATTGAATTGAATTCGGGGCGGGTTGCAACTATTGCAAAGGAACCACATTGGGTAATGCGGTTCCAGTATTGCAAAAGAACCGCGTTTCCCAGTGGTGGTTTGTAAAATTACCGGCCGGAAAAGAAGAGAATGAAAGAGGTATGTTTCCTGTTTGCCGGTACGTGGAAAAAGAGAGAAAGGGGCGGAGCATGTACGCTCCTTGTTCACCAATAAGTTTGCAAATAAGCCATGAGTGAAGAGGAGAATAAACTATAGC